>MU226625.1:147160-180300 GCA_018584345.1 Thuja plicata
TATTTGTGGGTACTAATTCCCACCGGGGTTTTCCTCTAATCAAGGTTTCCCCATAATCATATCTTGTGTTATGTGATCTTATGTTAAGCTTCAAGTGTTATATGATTGATTTATATTTAAAGTTGCTAAAATTGAATAAATAGCTAAACACTGATTCACCCCCCCTCTCAGTGTTTCCAACACCTTTTCCATGTTATCATGTACCCTGAGAAAATATGGGGTACCACCACCTTTGTTATGATATGTACATCTTCACCTAACGCCACTCTTTTTTTTTATTTTGTTCCTTCTCAACTAATTGCAACATAAATTTGGAGTCCATTGCTTTTCCTTTTTACCTCATTGACATTTTACCATACCCCTCTTTTCTGTGATACTTTCCCTTCTCTCAATAATATTTTAGTGGAAACTCAGGGACAAACGATATCCTATTTCATATGTTACCCCAAATTTTTGCAGCCTTCTTTGCAATATTATAAGTGGTTGAGTGGAATCACAAGGCAAGTTCTCATTGTCAAGGGGGTTTGAACAGTTTTTGAGTATGGAAGATGATAGGATGCAATTTTGTTTAAACCTTTAAAATAGGCCTTTCTAGATAGCTTTGTAGGGGAATCATTAATCAAAATTTTAACATGGTCACTCTAAATTTATCAAAATTTGAGAGTACCTTTAGTGTCTCTAGTTGGGGATGTATGCCCCCCTATGAGCACAACAAGATTTTAGGTCTCTGGAAAATAGACCAACAACTATAAAAAACACACAACTTATTCACATAATGTACATGAAAGAAAAGAGAAACTCTAACTCTACACTAGTGGTCCCAAGATTGCAAACAAATAGAACCAATATTTCCAAACCCCACACCTTTGACTATCACTAAATAATAGCCTAATCAAACTGAAACAGTCATTGAAAGGCACATGAACACACTCAATGTACTTTCCATCATTCAATATGCTTTTAAATCAATCACGTGAGCAAATTCTTTATCATTCTGAATTCTATCATCAAGAATCATCTAAAAAATGTGATATTTACATGATTCACCCATGTCATATTTACCTTGGAAAACATAACACTCATCAAGGCTTAGCTCATTACCATGTTTTTGAAAAAATTCATCCCACTAGACTGGAAAATGAAAATACTCATATTCAATTACATAAATGATATCATCATATTTTTCCTCAACATTGGTTTCCACAATCAAAGTGCATTCATCATTGGCTTGCTAATATGAACTAGGGACAAAGATATAATTCTTATAAAATGAATTTTTTTCATATTATAGCTCATTGTATGATTTCATCTAATCATATTGATAAATATGCTCACTGTGATATTCAACCTTTCCCATATGTTCATTACTTTGAGTAGTCTCTAAACATAAGATATTAGCATATCCGATATCTCATTCTTGCAAAAATAAAACCATCTCTGGCTCAAATAAATTTTTTGAGGTAAATTCCAAACCTTCATCCATGTCCACATGGAAAGCATCAAGATGGGACTCAAACAAATCGAAGGCAAGTCCATTGCAAATGTCTTCATGGCACATATCTTCCTGATAAGAATTGTCTCTATATCAAACATTACAAGCATTAATGATTTTAACTTGACAAGATATTAACACTCTACAGTTAGCAACACTTATGCCCACTGCATCATCATTATAATTCATGTCAATATATTCAATGCTTGCATAAAACATGAACACTTCCATCTTTGGTTCAAGTATATAATTAGATTTTATATCCATTTCATATGAAATTTCTTCATGAAAACTCTAAAAAATAGGCTCATACAAATCTGACTCAATATTTTCATACAAACCTTTATGTTCAGGAATATCTATATATTCAGATTCATAACGAAGATCCATTTTATTGGTGTCAAAATTTATCTTAGAACATCCATGCTCTGAAAGAATCTCCACTTGATCAATTGATTTATCCAAATATTGATCTTAAACCTCATGATCAACATATCCTTCAAAATCACTGAAACCTTCCATTGATATTGTCATAAAATATTGATCGATGTTATCAACACAATGCACATCTAAAATGTTCATAAATGAACAAATATTATCAAGCATTTTCACATCAATTTCATCCTCATGCAAAGTAAATGATTCCATATTTGTTCTATTCAAATGATATTGAATGTAAAAATGACATTCATCATGATTATTTTCATAACTTGGGATATCATAAAGGAACTCCCCACTTTCATTCTCAGCATCAACAATGGTATCAATAATGTGAGTCATTTTCATGCTTATAAGCACTAAATACTTCCAAATCAGATACACAAAGGGTTTCATAAACATGAAGACAAAAAACATCATTGGGCACCTTAGGTATAGAATTAAACTTGAAAGTGTTGTAACTATCATTGGATAAAACCTCAGGATCAATTTTATCACATGTTTGTTCATTTATTAATAGAAGTATCCTTTTACTTTCATAAGAAAACGTGATCTTTTCACTTGGACTAATATCATTGTATGAATGCCTTTCAACTTCTCTTGATGAAGTATCTTTACTATTTGTAAACCTCATTGCTTCAAAGTTAATCAAAGCTTGTATATGCATTATGGATTCACTCATATCTATATATTATTGATGAAGGTTTTGAGGCTCAATCTGATATTCATTGTTGGATCCTACATTATTAAGACCAACAAGCTTACATTCACTTGAAATGATCCTTTTAGGAACACATATTTTAGAAGGTTGTTCATATATATAATCTTGAGTAGGTGCATGAGGTAAATCAGCATTTTGATACATGCCCAATGTACCCATGTAAGTTTCACTACCTTGTGGCTCAATTAATGCATTTGAAAAATATTATCAATACTTTGATATGAAACCAAATTTGGGATAAAAATCTAGTCAATATTTTGAAGATTATTTACAAATATTGAACCACACTTTTTATTTGCAGAAAAATCCTTATTGATATTCTTAAGTCTCCTTACCATTCCATACTTATAAATTATCTCAATATTCATTGAAATTTGGAATGCCTCATGCAAACTGGATGGATCTTCATTCCTCAATTTGTAGATCATATTTTTGTCAAATGCCCCTATGTATACAATCAGTTCTATTGCATCCTTAGAGCTACACTTCTCAGGAACTTTATTCAATGCCCCCATAAATCTGAAGTTAAACTCAGGAACCAACTCATCTTGGTTTACATGAATATCCATGAATTTATTGAGAATTGAGAACTCAAAATTTTTATTACCAAATTGCTATATAAAGATTAATTTGAACTCATCCCAAGAGTCTATTGAGCATATTAAAAAATTAGATAAACACACTGTTGCATCTTCCTTGAATGACTGTACAAAAAACTTCATGACCACATCTTCATGCTCTATTTCATAATCCTCAAGTAAATTTGCAAACAATTCCAAGTGCTTTAAAGTAGACTCATATTTATGCCTAGTGAATTTAGGTAATTTTTCCCTAATCTCTGGTGGTATAACATCAGGGTAGCCAGGAACATGACTGAAATCTATAGGCTTATACTTCTAGATACTTTTATTTTATTACATAGTTGTGACTGCTCACCAAGCATGGTCACACTTGGAAACATATAGGGCTGAAATGTTTTACACTATATTTTCACTTGATTTCATAAGAATATGACATACAACCTTGAACTTTATTTATAATACAAACTAAAGCATATGACAACATAAAACTTTGATCATTACTATGCTTGATATAGGATTTTAATGAATTTGCATACTACAATAGAGCATAAGTTGAAGCTTAAAAAAAATAGGTATGCAAATAAATTTCCTACATTTCCTTCTCAACTAGTGTCAATTCTACCAAATAGGGAAACTAATTTTTCTCAAAAATAAATTTTAGATTTGATAGTATTGATTTGAAACTTTTGAAAATACCTGGAACTTTTATAGCAGTAATTGAACTTTGTAAATTTTGAGATTTCTTCAAATACATGTTCTTTATCAGACTTTCCACCTTCTTGCAGAGGAAGTTTTCAAACAGTTGGAAGCCATTTGAGGCATATATAAATTCTAGGTTTCTCCCAACATCGGAGTCACACACTCTCCTTCAAACTTTCTGCAATAAAAACTTTCTCTAGGATGAGAACATACAGATCTAAAATAAATTTTTAATTCTGAAATATTTTGGACTCTAACTGGCTCTTAATTTAACAAGAAGCACCAAATAATCTAGGATGAATTTAGAAAATATTTACATCTCCTTTCCTTAGAAGAGTCACTATTTTTTTGGTTCCTCCAACTGATGTTCAAGATACCCTAAGGATTTTCCTTATCCTATCAGTGGGTATCTTGAGTTAGTGGCCAATTGACAAGACTCATTCACAAGTTTAGAGTCTTCTTCACTTTAGGGTCTACAAGAAGTAGGGGGTAACCCTTTGTAAAATTTATGGATATTAATTGAATCAATATAAATATTACAAATAAACAAATGGCTCTCAACTAGATGGACAAGAATACACATGGGTTTCTTTAAAATTAGCACTATTCCAATTTAATGCTTTGGAAATGTAGCTGAGAGTGAAAATAACTTAGAACTACACCTAATAACACAAAGTATAAGGTGGTTCTAATTATTGATTTGTTACTGAATATTTAAATACTCATGTATAAATCAATACCTTATTTAAGGTTATAAAGTCAAATACTAGGTTACATCAAATTCCCACAAACATTTAAGGAAATAATCATCAAGAATTGAGTATGCTAATTCTTAAAACTAACAAATCCCTCTCGTAGTGGCTTAAAATTATTGCTTAACTATCCATATCACATACATTAATTTTGATTATTTATACATAGGGATTTAAATCCGTCCTCAAAGGAGAGGAAATGGATAAACAATACAAATTATAGAAAGACGCAAAAATAAATTCAAACAAACTCTCAGTTCATTAAATTCACACAATTTATGTACATTTATGGAAATAGTTTCTCACCAATTACAAAATTATGCTTGTAATGAAATACCTATATTTATCAAAATAAAATACAAATGTATTTGATCTATTTCCCTAGAACTTAAGAGTTTCCTATGCACATGTTAATTCTACCTAGATTTTTAGCACCCTTTTGCTCGGCCTTGGAATCCATTTTATAAGAAAATAAGGGATGATACAAGATACATTCTAGCAAACCCTATTATCATATTGTAACCACCACCAGTTATCAAAATAGAAGAGTTGTCCATCAGAGATGATTTCCCACTATTTTGTCTTCTAGTGTAGTTGTTTATTGGTTTGCTGGTAGTTCCTTAGTTAAAATAACTTAGTGAAGCCACAAGATCTATGAGGCATGCCACCATCACACCTAGATAGTCATTGTTATAGAGGAGCCACAAATACAATATTTTCAATCTCACGCTCCTAAGGAAAAACCATGGGTTGTTGATTCTCATCTTATACCTTCACTAAATGATAGCCTTTTGACGAGTCTCAGAGGATGAAGAATGTCCATGGGTCCTCATTTATTGGTCTTTCAACTAGGCCTTCTGATGCAATCTCCCATGAAAGGTAGTTTGAGAGGCAGCAAACAAAGATAATTTCAATTTGTGAGAGGCAAACAAAGCCTACTCTTGAATTGGAAACTTTTGATATCTCTATACCTTGCCTTGAACCTTTTGATATATCTATAACCACAAACCAAATCCTCCTATTCTGACCATGGTCTTTGTATATCTTTTGCAATATTAATAACATCAACATCTTTCTCCTCATGGATAACCTCATATTTACCACACAATAGAGTAGATAATTTTGAATGGAAAACTCATACGACCCCACATGGTATTTATCCCTTTTATATTAAATCTTTTCCCTCCATATTTTTTGAACTTACCAATTAAGGTAACAAAATTTAGTTATTTTTGATGTAACATGCACTAAACAGGTCTTGCAGAAAGATCTCAAATGTGCCAAAATCTCTGCTAGAATGCAGTCCAATATGATATTAAAAACCCTTTTTCTAGTAGAATGTATTTACTCATGCCCTTATTGATGGGAAATATCCCTGCAATTTATCATGTAAGTGTTACTTCTCAATTGGGATTGTCAATCCTTTGAAATGCCTTTGAAATGCACTACCAAATCCCCTTGAATTTTCTCATCTGGAAATATCATACTTATGTTGTGCCACATGTCATAATTTGATATGATTAAATACTCATGTACCTGATCAAGAATAAACATATGTAACATCTTGTGCTTCCTTTAAAAAATTGACCATCTACGAATAACTCTCAAAGAAACATGGGATCTCAAACCTCTCTACTTGTAACACATACCTTGTGTCTCCACTGCTTATCTGCTTGTCTATTTTTTCTCCTTGTGGGATGTTGGGGTGCATATCTTTATGTATAGATATATTGTAAGAAAACCCCTGGGTTCCACTCCTCTTTATACATCTCAAAAAATTGAGCGGAACAACGAAGTTCATCCTATACCTCATGCATTCCACATTATTCCTTGTATTTATGCAACCATATTTGCATTCTTAAGTGAAACCATGTGGAAAATCAGGTTTATCATACCCCATAAAATGTTTTCATTTAACCCTGCTAATTTGCTTAGTTCTTCATTGACTCACTATGTGCAATGCAAAAAATTGAGGTATCTCTTTGCCTTTTTATGTCATTTAAATATGAGAACCCCATGCTCCCACAAATTCCTTTTTCATATTACCATGTGCCCCGAGGAAACATGAGATACCACCACCTTTTTTATGACATTTAAATCTTCACCTAACCTGGTCTTCCATGGCGAGTATTTTCCTTTTCAACCAATTACAATATAATGTCGGGGTCCACTACTTTTCCCTTTTACCTCATTGGCATTTTACCATACCCCTCATTTTTGCTATCCTTTATCTCCACTCATCAATATTTCAACAGAAACCCAAGGATAAATAATATCCTATTTTAAATGTGACCCTACCTTTCTGCAACCTTCTTTGCAATATTATAAGGGATCAAGCAGAACCATGAGGTAAGTTCTCCTTGTCAAGGGGGTTTGAACAATTTTGCAGTATGGAAGATGATAGGATGCAATTTTTTTAAAACCTTTAAAATAGGGCTTTCCAAATAGCTTTTTAGGGGAATCATTAGTCAAAAATTTGAAATTGTCACTCTAAATTTGTCCAAATTTGAGAGTACCAACACCTCACATTCTCATGGGTGGTGATACACAAGCGGAGGTTGAAGGGAAATGATCAAATGAAATGAATAATGGAGCATTTGAGGGATTTATTTATGTTCCTTAATTGCATGCCAATATTTTTTCAGCCTACCAAATCACTCATATTGGACATGAGAAGAAAAATGATTTTTCACCTTTTACTGTTGTGATCAAAGAAATTGAGGGTGATTCCTTAGTTAAATTGGGTCAAGGAAATCATGATATTTGGCTTTATTTATTCTCTCACTTTACGCCTCATTCTCCATGTACAAAATTTATCACTCATTCAAATTTAGAGAGAAAATTTTTCCAAGAGCATTTTGGACATCTCAACTACTTCTATCCTCAATAACTTAGCTCATAGGAAATGGTCACGAGACTCCCTCAAATTAGCTTTTTAGAATGTGTATGTTTAAGTTGTTCATTGGGTAAGCATCCATAAGAGAAGTTTGACAAAGGGAAGCATTGGAGAGCTTCAAAGGTTCTTTAATTATTTTACAATGATATTGAAGGATATTTTCTAGTATTGGCATTCTACAAGGATCACTATGTTATCACCTTAACTGATGACTACTATTATTGAACTTGGGTCAACTTCCTTTAGCAAAAAATTAAGTCTTTAACATTTGTCAAGCCTTTAAGGACCATCCAGAGAAGAAATCATGGAAGCAATTCTATATTCTTTGCAAAAATAATGGTAGAGGATATTTGAACAATCAACCTATGAAAATTTGTGTTGAATCTGAAAGATAACATAGAGGGGTTGGGGTGAATAAGTTGTATACAATATTATGACCTTATAAAAAATTTAATCATTTCGACCAAAATTACCTTAAACTTTTAATTATTGAAAGATATGAAATGAAAAGAACAACAACCATAAATAGATGAAACACCATATCTACATGGAAAGCCCTCTCAAGGGAAAACTACTGAGAAGATTATTCTCAAATATATAAACAACAATTAATGCGGCTTACAAGAAAGTCTCATTTCCAAAAAAAAGAAGGCCCACTACTGAAGGGATCACTACATATATGAAGAAGGATAAGAGAGAATAGATCCACCACTAATATACAAATGCTACACAACTCAAATATCTATAATCACCTTCAACTCACTAGTTCTAGTAGCTAACGCATTAAATTTTACACTTCTCTATACCACACTTTGCACTTAACTTATGTAATCAAGAAGATAGATTCTCTTTCGTACATCCTCATCACACATACACATTCTTTCCTATCTTTCACACAAATGCACACATATGCCACACACATCTCTGAATAATTCATCCTTTATTTATACTAAGTTTTCATTTGTAGAGTCACCCATAATTGGCCTGGCAAGGACCTAAAATGATTTTTAATTATGTCTACACTAAAAATTCCCATGATATCAAGGAATGAGAAGTGGACCACAGCATGGCTTAACTAAGACCAAAAATAGCATCATACATGTTTCATATCTTCTTACGTACATTGAGACAAGTAATTGAAGTGTAAACACCTAAGGCCAGCCAAACCTAGAGTAGAAACATCATTGATCTTTCTCATGCTAACTAAAATGAATGAAGCTAAGGACATCAATAACTTATTGCCTATAATTAACCATTAGAAACCATTACATAGAGAATTGTGAAACACATATTTTATAGATAGAATACTTTCAGTCATAGTCATACTTAGAAAAATACTAATTCCACTGCAATACACTTTGAACCACTAAATCTTGAATCAAAAAACTATAAATTGTACTAAAAAATATATTAAAATATCAAGTTAATAGATTTGTAACGTAAATAACATGTAGAGAAAAATCTCAACATCACTACACAAAAATCATGTTGACATTAATGAAACAACATGTTGACATCAATGACAACCATACTAAATAATTACTTGTCTGAAATCAATCATTATTCTCAATATTGTAAAAATCTCCCTCATTGTCATTGAAGGAAATACATAAAAAAAAATCTTACTCTCCCCCTTGGGGCATATTTCAAATAAAAGTTCACTCTCCCCATTTGATGTCAACGAAAAAAGGGAAGAATTAAAAAATCAACTACTCATTCTACTTAGCTCCCCCCCAAGATATACATTTTAGCTCACAACATTGCTTAGCTCCCCGCAAGAGGTATCCACAATCATTAGTCCAGATCAAGGATATATTTTAAGTTCACTAGAATAATGCATAACCATATGCATTTAGTTTTGATAAGGCAGGGAAATCACCGCTATATTCTCCCAGAGATAATCAAAAGTATCCTTAGATATTGCCTTTGTGAAAATGTTATCAATTTGATCCTTTGTAGGTACATACTCATGTTGGTTTTTGGTGCACCAAAAGATCAACCTATTAATGCTTGATACAATTTATAGACTTATAGAACAAGGGACATGGTTTAGCCATGTCGCAAACCCAAGTTTCATATTGCATAGAACAAGGAGAATAAGGACACACACCTTTCAACAATCCCCCCACAAAAAGTGTAGGGTTCAAACCCATGACTTAGGATCTAATACTAATTATTAGTTGTCTTTGCACTAAAAGGTATGTCAATTCCCGATACCACCACTATAATTATAGAACATGGGAGGTGGTTAATCCGTGTCGCAAAATCAAGCACCACACTACATAGCACAACGAGAACAAGGGTGCACTGAAGGCATTATATTTTTCCATTAGTATACACAAGGAAAAACATGATCTACACCATCAGTTTACACTAGGCTGACAGACAGGGCACAACACTACCCGACGCCAAGGTTACCCAATACTGCCAAGTTCAAAGGATCCCGAAAAACACTATTTAGTGTTACCCAATGACAAAAAGGTTAAAGGAACCCGATGAGGAACAACAGTGTAACCTGACAGAATAGAAAAGAGAGGAACCTGATAGATAAAGGGAACCCGATGATTAGTTCAACAAAGGAACGCCGATAGAGTTTCAGTTCAACCCGACGACCAAGAACTGAAAGTGAGTTACATCCCACAAAAAGTGGATCTAACTTTCCATGTCAGATAAATCACTTAAGTTGTATATATATCTTCTTTATTTGTTTTTAAATACATTTTGTGCAGAGGAAGCAATGTAATTATTATTGTTTTAATTAGTTTTACTGATTTAAAACATACAAACTAAAGATCAAGGTCAAGTTGTAAACCTTGGATCTAAGAGTTAACATTGTAATGCATGATTCTAAGATAGGTCAAATACTTGTATAAATAGATGCTCAATCTATTGTGAACATGTTGTTGTTCAATGAAGATTGTAGCCATAGAGAGCATCTAATAACCAGACAAGAGATTTCATGCAGAAGGATAGAAAAGAATCAATCAGTTTCAAGAACAAGAACACAGGCTACCAATGAGAAGAGAAAGGTATTAATCAGTCACTTAAGGTGATATTATTATTATGAGAACTTTAATGGATCTGTAATCAAAAATTTTAGATTTCATACAGTTACGTCAATTAGATGTACTAATTCTAACAGGTGTAGTACACTTAAGAAATCCTTTCAAGAAAGGTGGACTTAACAGTCCTATTGTAAATCTCTTAATCGAGTGCACACTTAAATCAGTGTTGTTAAAGCTCTTAATAGAGTAGATCTTAACAGGTCTCCACCTTAATACTCCTAATAGTGTAGATCATCAAAATTTATCAATTGTAAGCCTTTACCAGCTCCCTTCCATTCTACAGATAGTGAAGTTTTGTGTGTGCCATCTCCACCGCAGTTTTTACTTCCCAACATGAGTTTTCTGTGATATCATATCTTGTGTTATGTGTTTATTACTTTCATGAATGTTTCTATGAATGTTGAAAACAATTAAAGATTATGAATTAATACTACATGCATAAGAAATAACAACAGTAATGGTTAGTAATACAGAAATGAATGATTACTAATGATGAATGATGAAAAGAGTTAAAAATTTTAGAGTTACTGATTCACCCCTCCCCTCTTAGTACTACTTCCCATTAATCCTAACAATTGGTATCAGAGCTAAGTATTTTCTTGGAAAAGCTTAAAGGCTTAAGAGAAAGGATCATACAATGGAGAAGTACAATCTTGATAAGAATATTGAGAATAAAAAGCTTGAGATACAGATGTTCTATGAACAGTATAAAGAAGCGAGAATCAAGATGAGAGAGCTGCGCTTCTGGATGAGAGGAAAGGTATGGAAACTCGGAGCAATGAAAAAGATTATCAAGAAGAAGATATTCCAAATTTCTTTAAATCTTCAGGATCAAATGCAAGTAATGCATTAGATACATCAAAAGAGAACATCAAAAATCTAAAGGAGATCAATCAACATCTGACAGAGAAAATAATGATGCTGCAAATTGGTCAAGAGAGCTTGATGGTAAGAATGATTGATGTGATGAGTTCTACTAGACAAGCTGAAATAGAGAGAACACTTGCTATTGATGACAAAAGGAAGATTACAAAGAAACTACAGGAAAAAGGAGTTAGAAATTCAAAGACATAATGAGCATCACCATGAGATCACAAATCAGATTATTCTAATAAGTCAAGAAGCAAATAGAATGAATATAGAACTCATTGAAAGAGTACAGGCTATCAGTGAACTAAGAGAAGAGAATGAAAAACTAAGGCATGAGGTTAGAATTTAGAAACAACATAATGAAGTTATCAGAAAGGCTAAAGAAAGAAATAAAAGAATGGATGATTTTCTGGAAGGACAACGAAGAGTCAACATCAACAACGGTCTAGGCGTTACTGAAAATGGAGAATCATCTAATCAAGCAAATCCAAAGAAAGTCTATGAAAATCCAAGACCAAGAAAGCTGACATGCAAGAATTATGGAAAGCAAGGCCATACATCAAATGTGTGCCGAGGAAAAATGAAAGATATTCCTAAATCTACATCTTCATTCATAGGATTCTGTTATAAATGTAACAAGATAGGACATAAAACATATGAATGTACGTCTAAGATGGATCAAACCAAGAAGGAAACCTACATGGAAAAATACTGTCCTACATGCAAGATGAATGGGCACACAACTAATGAATGCTGGAAAAAGAAAAGGCAAGCATGGAAGCCTAAAGGTCAAGAAACTCCCTATCAACCAAAGAGAAATGGTAATCAATATGTATGAGACTAAAATATGTGGAAAAAATATACAACATGTGGTAGATATGGTCACATTTCTGCAAACTACATGAGGGAATGGACCAAAAGGTATAAAGGCTGCTTAAACCTCGGAATGACATGCTTACACTATCATAAAGTTGGTCATCTCAAAAAGGATTGCAAAGACCGAATGACAAAGACAAGCACATATCCCAATGGAAACACCATTGAAGATATTTGGAGGGCTAGAGACAAAATGTGGAGAAAATCTTCAAGCAATGATGAAGCTAGACCAAGCAATGCAAATGGTGACATCCCATCCAATGGATCCAGTGACATCACCAGCCCCACTTAAGCTGAACAAGTAAGTATGGAAGTGCACTACACCAAGTCATATTTTGCTTCAGTTCCATTATACAAATTGATAGATAGTCAAAATATGCATAATAAAGATGCATACTATGTAACTTGTTCAAAATCTGAGAAAACAACCTCATCGGTATACACATACCAAAAATCAGTGGTGAACACAATGGATGAGCTGTTTACACTTACCAAAATTTTTCGGTCAACTCTTAAAATGGTTAAGTTACCATTGTAAACTGACATCCATCAGTAAGGAAGCAAAGTGACAAAGTTGTCATGATAGAATACTAATATCTGTCAGTAAAAGAAAACTAGTGCCGAGACTCCCGATTTCTGATGCGACTGACTATAAGCATCACCAGGCATCAATCTTATTCTTGCAAATAGTCCACCTGGTTTGATGTTCTACCATATCATATTTTCTTTGAAACCAATCTCATGTCAAGGTAGATATCTTTTCAATCACCATCTCGTAACATAAAGAGAAGACATACTTCTTTTTATTAATCAATTCAATTGATTTACAAACTCCTCTTCTTCCTAAATGAAGCCGCTGTTGGATTCACCTCTTGGACTGTCACCACATTGAACTTCTGTTACCATACTCAATCCATGTTTCATACTGACTGTGCTCATATCAAATGACTTAAATTATGAATTATATTAATAACTTCAAAATTTATGAAGTCACCCACAAAACTTCATCTTTACTCTGGTACCAAAATTCACCCACAATAATTAATTAACCTTTGCACAAGCTGAGTATACATGAGTTCAATTATGAAGCAAACTTGATTCTTGGATGGGTATCTAATATCTTTCTAAGGATGAATCCATATCTTTGAGACTTTAATCTGAAAATCCAAACTCATACCGACATTTCTGAGCTTTCATAACAGTGCCCTTGGATATGAAACTTGCTTGAATCTTAAACTTGAAAGTGAAGTTTGAGAGGAATGATCTGCATTTTAAACTGAAATCTGCATGAAAGAGCTTTGAGTTCTGAATCAATCCAATTGTCACAACAATATATTAGGGGAGGCTGGGAATATTTAGGAATTCTCTTCATAGGACTCGATTTCAAAAGCTTCAAAATAGGGGTATTAAAAGTGTGCCTACAGATTGCTAACAATGTAATTTCTTCATGGGCTATAGTTACTGTGACATGTGGGTAGTGTCTATTTTTTTTGAGGTAGTGTGTGAGGTGTGGTCCACTTTTCATTCCTCCCTAGTGTAGGAATGTTTATCCTGGAACTATTTCAAATTATCTTTTGATGGCTAACTTTGTGTTTTCATATTTTAAAGATCAATATAAATAAGAGGATGATTGTAATGGATTAGCATGGAAGTTGTCTGAAAAGAAGATCAATCAACTATTGTGTAAGGTTATGTGAAATCATGAAGTTGGGTTGTGAGAAGAGTGCATGTGTTGTTTCTATTAGACATTGGAGGTAGTGATCCACGAGTTTCTTCTGATAGTTGTACTTGAATGGTGGATTTCCTTTTCATTATTCTTTCTTAGGGAAGTGAGCCCACCTGCAATGAGCCACCTTTTGTAAAAATAACCTTAAAAAGTGTTTTTATTCATGAGAATTATCTTCTCTATGGTTTTTCCCATCTTGGGTTTTCCACATAAAAATATGCTATTCATTGTGTATGGTTCATGTGTGTTCTTATTTATGTTTACATCTGAATTGGTTAAGTGGTTAATAAATTAATCTGCTAGATATAGATCAGTAAAATTGATAAATTTTCTAATCTAAAACTAATTCACCCTCCTCTTAGTTGTTCAAGGAATTCAACAATTGGTATCAGATCTTTGTTTCCTAGACAATGAGCCTAACTATTGAGGGAGATCTGATGGTACATAAAGTTGCTATTCCTACATTTGATGGATCCAACTATGGTTTCTGGAAAGTGAGGATGAGAGGATATCTAATTTTGTTAAGCTACAAGAATTGGAAAGATGTGGATAAAAAAAATATGATGCTGACAAATGTACCTACTACTTTTGATGAGATTGATGCCTATTAAGAAAATGAAAGAGAAAAGTATGTTTTTTTTAGTGCATTATCTAAAACTAAATTAGTGAAGGTTTTTGCATTATAAATTATTTATGATGTTTTGGAAAAACTAAAAAATATATTTGAAGGAAATGATATGGTTAAACTAGCTAAGATGTATATTGCTAAAGGTATATATGAGAACTTAAGGATGGAAGGAGAAGAAATAACAAGCTAATTTTAGAAAATTGATCATGATGTAAATGAGATTATAAATCTTGGCAACACTCTAGATGATAAAGCTGTAATAGAGAAAATTTGATCCGACAAAATTCACCTGAGAAAAATTGTTTGGCACTTTGAGCTGCATTTGAGATGAGAAAGTTTAGAAAAGACAAAGCTAGATCTAAGACTAACTTCAAAGTGACAAAGACATATGAAGATTCATATGGTGAGAGAATAGATGAGTGGAAGAAAACTTTGTAAGAAGGTCGAAGAAAGGAAATGGTAAGCATAAAGGTATCTTACCTCTTAAATGTTTTAGATTTATAAAGGTTGGTCATATAGCTATTAGATGTCTGAAAAAAGGGACAAGAGAAAAAATAAAATTTGATAAGAAGGCCTATTATGTTAATGAAGATGCTAGTATCTCAGATGATGAATTATAAGAAGGTCATTGTTTATGTTATGTTGAAGAAGTTGAACTTGAACCTAAAGTTAGTAATGTGATGTCTTTGTAAAATAATACTAAAATTATTGTAACTACATTACGTGTTAGACGAGATAAGGATGAATGGTTTATTGACACTAGTTTCTCTAATAACATGACCAGTGAAAAAAAGTAAGTTTAGGAAACTTGAAAAATTTGATGGTGGTTCTGTTAATTTTGGAGATGATCAAATTGCACAAATTGTTAGAATAGATTATATTACTTTTGATTGAAAACATAACACTGACAATGTGTACCATGTGAAATAATTGTATCTGAATCTTTTAAGTGTTGTATAGATGTGCGAAAATGGTTAGAATGTTGTTTTTAAAGATGGTGTTTGTGACATATGGAAATGATTTAGAATTCTTATTGTTTTAGGTAAAAGGACTAGAGGAAATATGTATCAGTTGGATGCTGCTACAAGGAATTGCTTGTTATCATAGATCGATGAAATCTAGCCATGGAATTGAAGGATGTGTCACATAAAATTTGACAATTTGGCAAAGATTACTTCATCAAGAAAAGTAAGAGATCTACCAAGACTAACTGCACTGGGTAATTGTGTTTGCAAAGAATGTCAAGTGGGAAAATAAAGGGAGCTTTTAGAGGAAAACAAAAATCTTCTACGAGACCATTGGATTTGGTGCACATAGACTTATGTGGTCCAAGGAGTCAATATAGTGAAGGGTATTTTATGTTCCTAATTAATGACCATTCTAGAATGAATTGGGTGACATTCTTATGAGAAAAATACAAGACATTAGAAAAGTTCAAGATATTCAAAGCTAGAGTTGAAATCAAGTTGATAGAAAAATCAAATTCTTAAGATTTGATAGAGGAGGAAAGTTTGTTAGTAATGGATTTAACATCTTTTGTGAGATGCATGGAATTAGAATACAATTATTTGTTCCTAGGACACCACAACCAAATAGTGTTGTTGAGAGAATGAACCAAAATATACAAAAAGGACATGAATATGATGAAACCATATGTAGAGAAATAATAGATAAGAGTAGAGAAGAGGATAAGATGAGACAAACCCAAGATTCTTCAGAATATGTATCAAAAACTCCAAAGCATATATAGGAAAATCACTAAAAAAATTAGATCATTATAGATAAGAATAAATAGTGCAGAGTGCACACCAAAAGTGTAGCATAAAGGCCTACCCTTTCCTCAATTGGTTATTGACACCAGCTTTTGCAGTTTTTAATTTGGTATTGGAAATTCTCCAAATATGTTCAAGTCTTTGAATCCTTTCAACACAAGGTGATTCCCTCCTGACCTATCAGCTTCAAGTCTTCAATGCTATTAGAAACAACCTCTCTAACAAGTCACAAGATGGACTATTTTCTCACCCAATCCTCAGACCCCTACTAAGAGTTTTAACCTTCCAATATACTCCTAAGGATGATGCTTCAACAATCCCTTAGGTTCTATAGGACCCCCAACACATAATTACAATTTTTAGGCCTTGGTTCTATTAGGTCTTTAACAATGTTTTCTCACACAACTTATGCAATGGTTATGGGACCAAACCTACTCAATGCTTGTTTTAGTATCCTTAAACATGACCCTTACAAACCTCTAAGTATCAAACTCTAACCCTACTCCAACACCCTCAAACTATCATAAAAGAACTCTAGCCTAATTGACCAGATTAGACTAGGGCTTGATGGAATTGTTCAAAGATGGGCACATAGGTTCGATGAAAACACTTGGCTACTTCCTTTAGACTTCAAATGATCAGAAAAATTCACAAAATGGGACCCATAACCTTCCTTAAGTGCTACTGCACGTAGATTTTTCCTTCACTGGATAAATACATCACATATATTTAGCCTAGGGCATCAATACAGAAGAAAAAAACAAACTCCCACACATCTGATCGTTAGTAATATTAAATTACATTTCCTTAACTTGTATTTCACAAAGAAAGATCAAATTCTACTAGTGAAAACATAATTTAGGGCCACATCTTCATGATAGACTTGGATTCTGAGGGTTTCATACCTACAGAGAAAGAAATGCGTCTAACTTGATAAAAAAACACTAAATTAACTCAAATCAAATGCATTAGAGACTAGGTTCATCCCACAACATGCCAATGGTAATTTATTTGAATATTCAATCCATAAACGATCGTACACTGCAAGTTTTCTCAGAAAAATGTGTTTTATTCATCAAATTTTGCTTCAGAATGTGTAACATCAGAACCCCCTGATCTGAGAGACTTCCCTAATTCCTAATACATCTCTATAACCAATCCAACCAGTTTAAATATGGTTGTGACCATTGAAAACAAAATTGCAACTTTTCGAGCAACTTTTCAAAAACTTGCTCGAGCAACATTTACAAAATTGACAACATTTTGTCAATAGTTAACAAAAGTGCAATTGTTTCATCCCACCAAGTTGGTAATGACCCAAGACATCTAGGAATCCATGAATAATAATACATGATAAACCCCTCTACAACCTACAAGATAGAAAATAGTAAAAAACTCCTAAAGAACTAATGCAAGTCGAAGTGAATTAAGGAGTATTTCTAATTTATAGTTGCATCAAAAGATCCTTGTCCATACAATATGGACCAAACATACACACATTAGGATAGTGCAAATACTCATCCCTTATTACAATGCAAAATCAAAACATCAAAATGTGACAATGACTTGGGTGCCCTGCACCATGCTACCCAAGACTGAAAAAACTCAAGTCCCATTAAGTTGGATGTTAGAAAATGTGAACCATGCTTTCTTAATGGCCTCCTTTTTCATCCAAGTGACATCCTCTGTTGGATTTTTTTTCTATTGAACCAAGTATTGATAGTATGTATTCCTTCTGGTCTGTTTGGGCACCCTTTGTTCCAAAATGCATTCAATCTCCAAAGGAGGATACTTAGGAAGATCCTTCAATAACTCTTTCTGAGAGATTGACTCACCTGCAGCAAAAACATCATCTACAAAGCCCTTATAAGAATAGAGGTCACCAACATTAAAAATAGGAGAAAAATGAATGTGGGAAGGAAAATGAATTTGGTAAGCATTTGAACCACATTTCTTAAGGATCTTATAAGGTCCAATTTTCTTCACCATTAATTTAGTATACTTCTCCTTGGGCATCCTTTCCTTATTTAAGTAGACCATAACCAAGTCACCAATCTAGAAATGTAACTCCCTTCTCCTCTTATCAGCATGTTCCTTATATTTGATAGAGGTATGTTGTAACCGTGACTGAACCCACTCATGAATATAGTTCATTACTGCCACAAAATCCTCTACTAGAGCACTTGGCTTCTCCATTTCACTCACATCCCTTAATTCTAAGACACCCCTTGGGTGTACACCATAAAAAATCTGAAAAGGAGTTATCCCTGTACTTCGGTTAATAGATTCATTATAAGAGAGTTCTGCCTATGCTATAATGGAGTCCCAACTTGAACCATGTGCTTATGTAAGGAATCTCAACAAATTTCCAAGTGACCTATTAATCACTTCAGTCTATCCATTAGATTGAGGGTGATGTGCTGATGAAAGACAGATGTTGGTTCCTAATTTTCTCCATAGGGTCCTCCAAAAGTGACCAAGGAACTTGGGGTCTCTATCTGAGATGATAGACAATCAAAGACCATGTAATTTGACAAATTCCTTGAAGAAAAACCATGCAACATTGGAGGCATCATGTGTGGTCCTACATGGAATAAAAAGGGCCATTTTGGAGAATCTATCTACAACCATAAAAAATTGTCATGACCAGCCTTTGTCTTGGGAAGTCCAAGGACAAAGTCCATGCTAATAGAATCACAAGGTTTGGAAGGAATGGGTAATGGATCATAAAGCCCTGCATTGGAAGTATGACCTTTAGACATTTGACAAACCAATCAAGTTTCAAAAAATCTCCTAACATCAGTCTGCATCTGTGGCCAAAATTAGAATTTCCTAACTAACTCCAATGTTTTATACACACCAAAATTCCCTACAAGACTAATACAATGCTTCTCCTTTATAATATTTTCTCTCATATAGATTTTTGGGACACAAAGCAAAGCCCCTTTGAGCAAAAGACCATCTTGGACCAGAAATTCAGAGAATTGAGTGTGGTATTTTTTAGTCATCTCTACACAAACCTTATAAAATTCCTTAAATTCCTCATCATCTGCATACATGTCCTTCATAGATGAGATCCCTGCACTTTCTAATTGCATAGATTGAACTTTTAGGTTCGTCCTACTTAAGGCATCGGCAACCTTATTAATAATACCATTTTTATGCTTGATAGTAAAAGTATAAGATTGCAAAAACTCCATCCATTTAACATGCCTATGATGAAGCTTCTCTTACCTATTGAAGAAGCTAAGTTCCTAATTATCAGTGAAGACAATAAAATCTCTAGACAAGAAGTAGTGGCACCATTTTCTCAAGGAATGAACCATAGCATAAAGTTCAAGGTCATAGGTGGAGTATTTTTTTAACTAAAGAAAGTAACTAGCCTTCCATCTTGACTGAGGACACCCCCAATAGCTTTATTACTTGCATCACATTCTACCACAAAAACATTATGAAAATCAGGTAAGACAAGGACTAGTTGTTCTACAATTTTCCTCTTTATGACTTCAAAGGAGTCATTAGCTTCACTAGTCCACCCAAAGATACATTTCATACCACCTTTAATTATATTAATTATAGGAGCACAAGTACCACTGAAATTTATGATAAATTTCCTATAAAAACTACACAATCCATGAAAAATCTTTACCTAAGATGCTAAAGTAGGTGGTGACCAATTAAGGACAACCTCTAGCTTTGTTGGATCCATTTTCAAACTACCTCTTGATTCCTTGACATCATAAATCCCAAGACCACTAGTTCCTCCTGCAAGAATGAACACTTGTCAAGGTTTATCTTCAAACTTTCTTCATGGAGTTTCTTGAGGACTAAATCAATATGATGTAGATTCACTTCCCTACTGCTACTAAAGATCAATATGTCATCCAAAAAGACTACTACAAATTTGTGAAGAAAATACTTCAAAACCTCATTCATCAAGCCCATAAATGTGCTTGGGGCATTGGATAATCCAAAAGGCATGACTACCCATTCAAACAAGCCCTCATTAGTCTCAAATTTTGACTTCCACTCATCCCCCTCTCTGATCCTTATCTAGTGATAACCACTTTTTAGATCAAATTTTGAATAGTACTTAGCCCCTCCTAAGAAATCCATAAGGTCTTCCATTATTGGCATTGGGAATTAGTATCTAATAGTGATTCTATTGATGGCCCTGGAGTTAGTGCATAATCTCCAAGTGCCCTCCTTTTTAGGTGCAAGGACTATAGGTACAACACAATGACTTATACTTTTTCTAATGAACCCTTTCTCCAAGAGACCTTGTATTTGTCTAGCCACTTTTGGATTTTGTTCTAGTGTAAGCTTATAGGTAACCTTTTTAGGTAAGGTAGCCCCTTGTATTAATTCAATGCAATGACTAATCTCCCTCTTACGTGGAAGAGATTCATTACTACTATCTGCTATAATGCCCTTGTATTTGTTCAACAAGTCTGCTACCTCCTTAGGACCAACACTCCTTAAGGTCTCTTGAGATGATTTTTCTTTTGTTTGGGAACTCTCCTTAGGTTTAAATACAACAAAAAAACACATCTCCTTCTCTTCCTTAAGGACTTTTAGAAATTCCTTTTCTCCTAACATCATGAAACTACTAGTTAAGACATTATGCTTAGTTTCATCTAACAAAGGTGTCATTGTGAAGTTATCCCCACCCTTGGTCAAAGTGAACACATTACTCTTACCATTATGTTGGGCATTGGTGTCATATTTACAAGGTCTCCCTAAAAGGAGATGGAAAGCATCCATGACTATAATATCACACCTCACCTTATCCTTGTACCCTCCTATTTGAAAATCAACCCAACATTTCTCATTTATTAAGGTTTGTTGTTCTTTACTCAACCAAGAAAATTTATAAGGAGTGGGGTGTGGTTCTCTTTTTAATCCAAGTTTATTTACCATTTATAATGAATCCAATTTCTCAGTTGAGCTGGAGTTTACAATTACCTTGCATACCTTACTCTTGACTTTGCATGTAGTTCTGAAAATAGACTTTCTTTGAGGAGGTTTCTCACTGATTGGAATCAAAAGAGATCTATTGAACATCAGACATTCACCATTCTATGGATCAACATGCTTGGAAGAAGTGGTTGTATGATAGGATGTGGTACTTTGAAAATATTCTTAATGGGTTAATTGTACTCTTCTTTCCCCTTGACTATTTGCACCAGCCTTCTCTAGAAACCTAAATGATTGGTGACCTAATTGGTTACAATAAACACATCTTCCAGTAAACACATTGGATCCTCTTCCCCTAAATCTGCCTCTCTCATTTTGTCTCCTACCTCTAAAAGTACCCTTGCTTCTTGATTCAGTCTCTGAGGTCTGGCTGCTAGACTCTCCTTGATTTCTAGGGAAGAATCCTCTGCCATTGAACCTACCTCTTCCTCTAAAATCATTACCCCTTCCTCTATTTTTCTACTCCCCCCTTCTCTTTTTCTTCTCTTCAATCTTAAGAGCTATCTCAAAACACTTATGCATAGACTCTAATGTGATCAAGGTAAGTTCATCTTTTATGCTATATTTAAGCCCATTTACACACCTATCAAGTTTCTTCTTTTCACTTTCATAGATCTTGGCCTTAAGAGTTAAAGTACAAAATTCTTGGGTATGAGAACTTACATCTAAGTCTTTTTGTTTTAAGTTTTGCAACTTTTTATGGAGCATTACCTCATATTCCTCATAGAAAAACTACTTCTTGATCTCAGTCATCATCCTCTTCCATGTAGTGATGGGATTTTTGCCTTCTTCATTCCTCTCATTTTGGAGGAAATTCCACCAACTCAATGCTGGTCCTTTCAATATGGCTTTTGCTATTTTGACCCTATAATTTGTAGGTACATCTTGTCATTCAAAATGGACTTCAAGAGCCACCAACTAGTCCATGCATTCTTCTGGTTCTAACTTACCATAGAAGATATGTAGATCCACTCTATACGTCTTTCCTACCCTTTCTAGGGCTACAAGGATGGATCTCTTATCTTCAGGTACAATGTCTTGTCTAGGACTTCTCTCATCCTCGTTAACTTCTTCCTTTGACTCTTCATTTTCTCCTCTACGTACTTGTCCTTTTATTTTTTCTAATTTCATTTTCAAGGTTCTACTCTCTTCTCTAACTTCTCTACTCTCAACCATCTGCTCCTTTACCATCTTGGCTATTTCCACATTAGTTATCCTCACGAGGATTTTTCTTTCTTCCTCATCTCCTTCACACATGTTGTCTTCTTCTTTTCTTCCCAACCAGAGTCTTGGTGGCTCTGATACCACTTGGTGTAGAATGTACACCAGAAGTGTAGCCTAAAGGCCTACCCTTTCCTCAATTGGTTATTGACACCAAACTCTACAATTTTCAATTTGATATTGGAAATATCCAAATCTCTTCAAGTTTTTGAATCCCTTCAACACAAGGTGATTCCCTCTTGACCTGTCAACTTCAAGTCCTTAATACTCTTAGACACAACCTCTCTAACAAGTCCCAACATGGACTATTTTCTAACCCAATCCTTAGACCCCTAATAAGAGTTGTAACCTTCCAATATACTCCTAAGAATGATGCTTCAACAACCCCTTAGGTTCTACAAGACCCCCAACACAAAGTTACAAGTTTTAGGCCTTGGTTCTATTAGGTCTCTAACAATGTTTCCTCACACAACTTATGCAATGGTTACGGAACCCAACCTACTCAATTCTTGTTTTAGGATCCTCAAACATGACATTCACAAACCACGAAGTATCAAACACTATTCCTATTCCAGCACCCTCAAACTATTACAAAAGCACTCTGGCCTAATTGATCAGATTAGACTAGGGCTTGATGGAATTGTTCAAAGATGGGAACATAGGTTTGATGAAAACACTTGGTGATTTCCTTTAGACTTAAAATGATCAGAATCATTCACAAACTTGGACCCATAACCTTCCTTAAGTGCTATTGCACGTAGATTTATTCTTCACTGGCTAAATACATCACAAATATTTAGCCTAGGGCATCAAAACAGAAGAAACAAAAAAACTCCCAAAAATATGAGCCTTAGGAATATGTAAATTAAATTGAATTAACTTGTATATCACCAAGAGACATCTAATTCTACTGGTGAAAACACAAGTTAGGGCCACATCTTCATGACAAACCCAGATTTTGAGGGTTTCAGACCCACAGAGAAAGAAATGTGTATAACTTGCTAAAAAAAACACCAAATTAACTCAAATAAAATGCATCAAAGACTAGGTTCATCCCACACTATGGAAATGTTAATTGATCTAAAGATTCAATTAGTACATGACTGTACACTGCAATTTTTCTTAGAAAAATGTGTTTTATTCATCAAATTTTGCTTCAGAATGTGTAACATCAGAACCCCCGATCTGAGAGACTTCCCCAATCCTAAATACATATCTATAACCAATATAACCAATTCAAATATGGTTTTGACCATTGAAAAAAGAATTACAACTTTTTGAGCAACTTTTCAAAAAGTTACTCGAGCAACATTTACAAAATTGACAACATTTTGTCAATAGTTAACAAAAGTGCGATTGTTGCATCCCACCAAGTTGGGAATGACCAAAGACATCTGGGAATGCATGAAAAATTTCTAATAAGACATGAGAAACCCCTCTGAAACCTACATGATAGAAAATAGTAAAAAACTCGTAAAGAACTAATGCAAGTCCAAGTGAACTAAGGAGTCTTTCTGATTTATAGGTGCATCAGAAGATCCTTGTCCACACAAGATGGACCAAACATACACACATTAGGATAGTGCAAAGACTCATCCCTTATTACAATGAAAAAAAAATAATATCAAAATGTGACTGTGGCTTGGGTTCCTTGCACCAATAAAGGATCCATTACCAGAAACAAGACTGGTGAAAAACAAGTTCTACTATGTTTAGTTTTTGAGACTGAAGCTAAGACAATCAAGGATGCTTGTTGTGACAAGAATTGAATGAAGGAAATGAAAGAAGAACTTGATCAAATTGAGAAAAATTGGACTTGGGAATTATTTCCCAGCTGGAAGAAAAATGTCATTGGAACAAAGTGGGTGTTTCCAAATAAAATAGATGAGGATGTATGAGTTGTGAGAAAAATGAAATATTGGTTTGCAAAGGGTATACCCAGGTTCATGAAATTAATTTTGAAGAAAATTTTACTCATTTTTCCCAAATGGAAGCTATTAGGATATTCTTGGAATTTGTAGAATTTAAGGATTTCAAAGTTTAACAGTGTTAATCAATTGATGAATATCTGATAGAGATGATGAAGACCGAGTGATACCGAGTATTATGATTCTAGAAATGGTTAGACTAGTTATTGTTTTGTCATTGATGTCAAGCAATTGATTAATTGATTTTTATTATGTTACCATATCTTAAGAGGAGAAGTTAAATGGGTGACAAATACAAATCAGACAATGATGAAATAATGATGATATAGTTGTTTGCTACTTTATATTTGATGTTATCAAATTGGTACATTTGATTGATTAAGTTGGAAACTGCAAAGAGTTAAAGTTATGACTGAAAGAGTTAATTTATTGAGCTAGATAGAGTCATTTGGTAGAAAGTTATGTAAGTCAGTCATAGCTACTGAACAGTGAGTGAAAGTTAAGAATGGAGCACCGAAGATGAGTTAGACACCGAGAAGTGAATGAAGACATTTACCAGGTTATAAAGCAAGTATTACTGAGTACATGATATTGATTGTAAATAATGATAAGATCAAATTTAATGCGAAGCGATGATGAGATGGACAAGGATAAGTATTAAATGAAGATTGTTAGAAGATCTACAAATGTGAAAATTCAATGAGAAGATCTAAGGTAATGGTCAAGTGGTTAAACCGAATTATGGGAGTTCCAAGAAAAGTGCAAGCTCCAAGGTAAAAGTGAAATGGTTTACTTAGTTGATATTTATGAAGAAGATGATTGAACGACAGAGAGAAAATGATAGAAAATATAATTAAGTAGATTAAGAGGCTAAAGTATGTCTATATAAAGAATGATAAATTAACAGAGATTATGTTGCTAGCGATTTGAATAAGAGAAGAAGAATTTGAAGAACAACATTTACTGAGAAGAACATAGAAATATAGATTGAAGAATCTATAGTCTAAGAAAGAGATAAATGGAGTATGTGATGCCAGTATTCAATTGAGAATAAATGATCTGACAAAAGTAAAGGTAATTTTTATATTTATAGATCAAAATTTTACTATTGCTTATTAGTATTTTTAACAGAGAAATATCTTAACCGAGTGGATTTAACCATCCTATTTGTAAAACCTTGAAGTATGTGACATTCCAAAAGAGTGTTTAAATATCTCTAACAAGGCCACTCCTAACAGGGTGAAGATCTTAACAGATCTAAGGTAAATCCCCTAACAGGGTCACATTTAGCAAATGTGTTTGTAATCTTTAACATGATAAGTTCTTAACATACTTCAGAAGGGTACATTTTTTATTGTGGGTCACAATTCCCACATAATTTTTTCCCAAATTGGGTTTCCTCATTAAATATGGAGTCAAATAAGTTAAATCTAGAGTCAACTATGTTAATATGATGTTAATTAGTTCAAATGATTGATTTACATATTTTAGATGTATGGTTGTTTAAGTTATTAAGTTGTTTTGTGAATTGGTTATTACTGTATTCAGTTTTACTGAGTGAATTAGTGAGTCCATTTTTAAGTGTTTAGTATTGATTTTGTCTGATTCACCCCCCTCTCAGTGGACCAATAATTCATATTAGATACAGTTACTCTGAAGTGATAAGTTTAAAAGGACTTGAGTTAATATCTAAAGATGTGTAAGAGGGAAGCACCAAAGCTGAATATGGATCATTTCTCTACATGGAAACGTAGAATGAGGTTGCATGTTTCTAGAGTAGGATAATATGGACTTCATTTTCTTGATAATGAATATGTTTCATTGACTACTACACCTTTGAGTATCAATGAGAATAGACAAAAACAAGAACACACAAAAGTTATGATTGAGAATGATTCTACACTTACTGACTAGGAATATGATGAAATTGATAGATGCACTACTTCAAAAAAAATGTGGGATAAGCTTATTTTGACCTATGGTAGAGATCAACATGTTCAAAAGGAAAAAGAAGAAAGTTTGAGAGGTAAATTTGACTCTATGAGGATGAAATAAGGAGATAACATTATACAATATAGTACAAGACTTAAGGAGACTGTGGGATCATAACAGATGATGATATTACAAGAAAAATGTTAAGAACCCTTCTACCAAGTTATACTATTCATGTATGTTCTATACAAGAGCTAAGATCTATTCCCTGGATGAATGTTTCACTAGATGCTACTATAGGTAAGTTAACTGCATTTGAGTTAAATGGTTTTGACAATAGTTTTCTTGCTACATCTAAGATTGAATTTGCATTTAAGTCTACTTTCAATATTGCAAAAGCTAGGGAAGCTGTAGCCAGAGATGGATATTTGAGAAGTGCTAGTGAGAAATTTTATAGTTGTACTGAAGGTCTTGAAAGTTATTGACTGAATGTGATGAGAATGAAAGAGAATTTGAATCTTTGTTGGCTAGAAGGCTACAAAGAGGTAAGTTACCCTTGAATTATTTTACTTATGATAAAATTGGTCACTTTGCATCTAACTGTCTTGAGAAAGATAAGGAGGAAAATAAATATAACATAGATTTGGAAAAAAGAGAAAACAAATTCAGGAGATTTAGAGACTACAAAAAGAAAGGTAAGAAATCTTGTCATATTGCTAATGAAGGACTGAGTGATGATGATTATTTTGATAGTGATGATGGAAAAGAAGCTATTTATGTTGCTATTAAAGATGATTATGATGAAGAAGAACCAAGATCCCTAATATCACAAGTAATTAAGAATGAAACATGGATTATAGATAGTGTTTGTTCACATCACATAACTGGTGACACACTTAAGTTTATTTCCTTGCAAAATCATGATGGATGATTTTTTAGATTTGGTAATGATGCTCTATATCCTGTGAAAGGAAAAGGTTCTATAATTTTATTGAATAACACAAGATGTGATGACGTTTATTGGGTTGAAGGATTAAAGTATAATATGCTGAGTGTTGCACAGTTAAATAATATAGGTCACCAACTGAAATTTCAATATGGAAAGGTGAAAGTATTTGATAAGAAGAATAGTCTAATTTCTACTGGAGAAAAAGCTAAAGGTAATTTATTTTATCTTGATACTTCTATGAAGAGTTGCCTATTTTTTAAAGTTGAAGATTTTTGGTTATGGCACAAAAGGCTTTGTCATGTTAATTTTGACAACTTAATCAAAGTGAGTAAGAAGAATAGACTGAGAGGATTAATGAGATTAGAGAAACATGAGAATGCTATGTGTAGAGAATGTAAGATGGGTAAGATGACTAAATATATTTTTTCAAAGAAGACTTATGTTACACAAGGAATTTTGGATTTAGTCCATATTAATTTATGTGGACCCATGAGAACTCAAAGTTATTATGGAGACAAATATTTTATTTTATTTGTGGATGATTATTATAGAATGATGTCTGTAATGTTTTTAAAAGAAAAATATGATGCATTTAAAATGTTTAAGTGGTATAAGGCACGAGTTGAAAAAGAAATAGAAGACAATTGAAATGTCTGAGATTTGATATAGGAGATGAGTTTACTTTTGATGAGTTTACATTGTTTTGTAATGAGAATAGAATTATGACATAGTTGTTAGCACGGAGGACATCATAGTAGAATGAGATTGCTAAGAAAAGAAACATATCTATTGGTGATTGAGCTAAGACACTAATGATTGAAAAAGTAATTTCATAGAACTTCTGGAGAGAAGCTGTGAGTAATGTTGTTTATACATTAAACCGAGTACAAATGAAGAAAGGTACCAACAAGACACCTTATGAAATATGGTATGAACACAAACCTAGTGTGAGATACTTTAAAACTTTTAGAAGCAAATGCTATATTTTGAAAGATTCTAGAGAAGGAAATTTTGACTCAAAAGGAGAAGGAATATTCTTAGGATATTCTAAGAGGAGTAAAGCTTACAAATGTTTGAAAAAAGTTACTAACAAGATGGTGGAAAGAGAAAATGTAATAATGGATGAATTTCCAGAAAGGAATGATGAAGATAGAAAGAAGGAAACCAAGGATTATGAGAAGTTTGTATATGTACAACCTAATGTTCTTGATATCTTACCGAGAGCACCTACTAAGGAGGAAGATGAACAAGGAGTTCTACAACTGAATGTTGATGTTGAAGGACCAAGACCAACCAAGCCTATTTTGGCAAAGTATGTGAGGAGGAACCATTTGGAAATAAGGATTCTGGAGTGATGGATAGAAGCAAGGTAAGAGACAATACATGTTTGATATCTACATTTGATCCAAAGAAAGTTAAAGAAGCACTAGTTAATGAAGATTAGATGAAAGAAATGAAAGAAGAGCATGATCAAATCGAGAAGAAGAATACATGGTTATTAGTACCTAGGCCCAAAGACAAAAATTTTATTGGTACTAAATGGATTTTCAGAAACAAATTGAATGAGCATGGAGAATTTATCATAAATAAAGATAGATTGGTTTGTAAAGGTAATGCACAAGAAGAAGGTATTGACTATGGAGAGACTTTTTCACATGTTGCTAGATTGGAAGGAGTCAATATACTTTTGGCTTATGCTTCTTACAAAGGATTCAAGGTATATCAAATGGATGTTAAGTCTACATTTCTTAATGGGTTACTTGAATAAGAAGTATACATTCAGCAACTTGAAGGATTCATTGAGAACACTAACAAGAACAAGGTATGTAAGTTACATAAAGCTTTATATGGTTTGAAACAAGCACCCCGAACATGGTATGAGAGATTTCTTTCTTATCTAATCAAAATAGGATTTGAGAGAATAAGTGATAACAATAATATTTACTTGAAATGTGATAGTGATAACAAACTTTTGATTGCTGAAAATTTTGTTGATGATATTATTTTTGGAGATAATGACACTTTATGTAAAGGATTTTCTGATGAAATGAGAAAAGAGTCTACAAATACAAATACAAAAAGTTACTGGAGGGATATATATTAAACAAGATAAGTATATCAAAGAGATCATCAAAACCTTTGGTATGGAAGATTCAATCCTTTTGGAAAACCTATGGTTATTAGATGTAAATTATCAAAAGAAGATGAGACACAAGAGGTGGATAATACTCTTTACCAATCCATGATTGGTTATAAATTGCAATATGTTGTTCACAATAGACCTGATATAGCACATGTTGTTGGGATTGTTGAAATATTTTCTTCTAATCCGAAGGAAACACATATTTTTGTAGTAAATTTTTTTTTGAGATATCTAAAAGGAGAAAAATAATTTGGTTTATTGTACAAGAAATGAGGTACTTTTGATTTGCAAGTCGACATTGATGCAGATTGGGCTGGAAATATTGATGAAAGGAAAAGTACTAGTGGAGGTGCATTCTTTATAGGTGAAATATTGGTTACATGGTTGATTAAGAACCAAATTTGCAATTCACAGTCTACTGCCGAGGTAGAATATGTTGTTGTTGCTATGAATTATGAAAATATAGTATGGATTAAACAATTACTTGAAGGTATGCAAGAAGAGATCAAAGATCCGGTTACTATTTTTTTGTGATAATACAAGTACTATTAATATATCAAAGATCTCGGTTATGCATTCAAAGACCAAGCACATTTCTATCAAGTATCACTACTTGAGAGAACAAGTTCAAGAGAAAATTGTGAGATTGGAATATGTGAATTCAAAGGAACAATTGGTAGATATCTTAACAAAGCCACTACCTAAAGATGCTTTTCAGTATCTTAGAGGTAAATTAGGGGTTCTTCCTCTCTCCAATGGTCACTAAAGAGCATGAGGCATGCTGCATTAATTCTATATTTCATTAGAATATCTATTTTTGAATTGATGTTTGTATGAAACACTTTAGGTTATTTCTGAAGTTGTGAAGATGTTTTTGTATGCAATTTTTTATGAGTACGTGTCAAGTATAATCCACTACTGGAACAATTTTCAGGAGTATCATTGTTTGGCATTTTTGTCAAAGAGGGAAAGAATGAATTGATCACATTTATCCTTAAGGAGATATTGATGAATTGGGAGAGAATGAATGAATTACTACTATTTAATCATGAAGGAGAATCATAATATATCCTACAAGAAACAAAATATTTAACCAAGAGGGAGATTCATATTGAGAGATCAGAGATCATAGTGAAAATAGAAATATCAAATCAGAGGGAGTTCAGTTATGTATTTGAGTATTGCCATCATAAATTGCTATAACACTGTTGTAGTGGTTTCCATCAATGCCAAAGAGAGAGATTGTTAATCAACTAATCAAGATCTGATGGAGATGATGATGACCAAGTGATACTGAGTATCATGATTGTAGAAATGGTTAGATCAATTATTGTTTTTTCATTGATGTCAAGCAATTGATTAATTGATATTTATTATGTTACCAATCTTAAGAGGATAAGTTAAATGGGTGACAAATAAAAATAAGACAATGATAAATTAATGATGATATAGTTGTTAGCTACTATATATTTGATGTTATCAAATCAGTACAATTGATTGATTAAATCAAAAACTGCAAAGAATTGAAGTTATGACTAAAAGAGTTACTTTACCGAGATAGACAGAGTCAGTCGATAGAAAGTTATGTAACCTAGTCACAATTACCAAACACCGAGTGAAAGTCAAGCATTGAGTGAAAGTCAAGCACCGAGCACCAAAGTTTAGTAAGACACTAAGCAGTGAATGAAGACAGATACGGAGTTGCAAAGCAACTATTACCAAGTACATGATATTGATTGTAAATGATGATAAGATCAAATTTAATGTGAAGCGATGATGAGTTGGATGAGGATAAGAATTAAATGAATATTGTTAGAAGATTTATTAATGTCAAAATTCAATGAGAAGATCTAAGGAAAAGATCAAGCAGTTAAACCCAATTATGAGAGGTCCAAGAAAAGTTCAAGTTCTGAGGTAAAAGTGAAATGGTTTGCTAAGTTGATATTTATGAAGAAGATGATCGAACAACAGAGCACAAATGATGGAAAATCTAATTAAGGAGATTAAGAGACAAAAGTATGTCTATATAAAGAATGAGAAATTAACATAAATTATGTTTTTGGCGAGTTGAACAAGAGAAGAAGCTGAAGCACAACATTTACCAAGAAGAATAGAGAAACAAAGATTGAAGAATCTACAATTTGAGAAAGAGATAAATGGAGTATGTGATGCTAGTATTCAATTGAGAATAAAGGATTTGACACAAGAAAAATTAGTTTCTACATTTACAAATCAAATTTTTACTATTGCTTATTAGTATTTGTAACAGAGAAATCTCTTAACCGAGTGGATTTAACTATCCTATATGTAAAACCTAGAAGTAGGTGACATTCCAAAAGAGTGTTTAAAGACCTCTAACAAGGCTACTCCTAATAGGGTGAAGATCTAATATATCTAAGGTAAATCCCCTAACACATACACATTTAAAAAATGTGTTCGTAATCTTTAACATGATAAGTTCTTAACTGAGCGGACTTCAGAAGGGTAAATTTTTTTTATTGTGGGTCACAATTCCCATAGAGGTTTTTCCCAAATTGGGTTTCCTCATTAAATTTGGAGTCATCCGAGTTAAATCAAGAGTCAACTATTTTAATATGATGTTAATGAGTTTGAATGATTGATTTACCTATTTGAGATGTATGTATGTTTAAGTTATTAAGTTGTTTGGTGAATTAGTTATTACTATATTCAGTTTTACAAAGTGAATTAGTGAGTTCAGTTTTAAGTGTTTAGTTTTGATTTTGTCTCATTCACCCCCCCCTCTCAGTGGACCAACACACAGATGGATGTGAAGTCAACATTTTTGAATGGAGAACTAAAAGAAGAAGTTTACATTGAAAAACTAAAAGGATATAAATTGTCAATTAATCCGGATATCATATACAAACTAAAGAAGGCTTTGTATGGGAGACTAGATAAGTATTCAATGAATCAAAACTTTCAAAAAGGGTTTGCTGAAAACAATCTCTATCTCAAATCTGAATTAGAAATTATTAGTGGTTGTGGTTCGTGTGGATGAATTAATATTTGGAGGATATAATGACATGTGTGAGAAATTTTCTGTTGGTTAGTCCATGATTAGTGAGTTGAATTTATTTCTTAGATTGGAAGTTGTAGACACCTAAAATTGACCAGGTGTATCTCAAGCATTCAAAACTATAAATCTCAGCCAAATGCCTTAAAATCCCATCTCAATGCAAAACAAATGGATCAAATCAAATGGACATTTATCAAATCAAGAGGACAAAAATCAAATAAAATTAAAAGCTCAAATAATCATGAAATCAAATAATTAATTTCAATCCTAAAGGGATTAATCAAATTATGCAATTGATTTTAATCAATCGATTGTATAGTTCAAATCAAAAGGATCAAATCCAACCCATTCACCCTCCCATGGCTAAATTAATTAAATGATTGAGTTATTTAATTCCTAATTTCTTTGAGACAACCAACCAACTTTCCCTCCATTTG
>MU226625.1:191472-241163 GCA_018584345.1 Thuja plicata
TTTCCATATCTTAATACCAACATCCACTTGCAACATTGAATCCGATTAAACCGGTATTCATACTCCCATAGTTGGTCATTCAACTAGTGAGGGTTGTACTTGGTTTCATAGAAGGGGTTACCACATGAGAGAAAGTCATATTCATATTCTTATGGTCGCAGTGACACCAGTAAGGATTGTATCGACTCCTAGTTCTACAATGCTCTATGATGAAAATATATCTCAATTTTCTTTTCTTTCGCAAACCTCAAGGACAATTAGTTGCATTGCATTTTCATGTTAGGTTAATTGCATCTTCATGTTAGATTAATTGCATTCTCCAAGTTATTTTCAAATGGCTTTCCTTTCTAGCACTTTTACAAGAACAAGGGGGAATTAAAGTTGACAACACTTCATCAATTTTATGGTTTCAAGTCATCAATATGAGATTTTCCTTTGCATTCATAATCATTAATCATTAATCATTATGTATTCATATCCAGAGAAAATAAAAGAAAAGAAACATTATTCATTTATCCGTATCATTTAGAATTGTATATCATAAGTTAAAATTGCATACATCCAAAAAATCAAAAAGATAGTTTCATTCATTTATCATAGCACTAAGTATTGCATCCATTGCATTGTATAAATCCATATATCATGGTTACAACAGAAAAGCATATAGCACAAAGTTACATTAACATCATTTTCATCCATTTATCTATGTCCTACTCTAAGACATTGCATCCATAGCATAATAGAACTAAATGCATCATAGAAACATATAGATATGCATAAAAGGAAATCTCATAACATCATCAAAGGAGGAATCAAAGATCATCATAGATAAATGTTCATCATCAATGTCTATAACATAAATTAGTACATCAACAAAATGATCCATACATCAAAGTCCCGATCAAAAATACATATGATACATCATCAATGCCATATCACGGTATCATGGATCCTAAATCTGTCTCATGAACCAGCAGGGGCACCTGATCCATCTCCAGGTAAACCTGTGCCTGAACCCCCTATACCATCAGGATCCCTGTCACCTACTCTATCCTATGTACTGGGAGGTGCCTGAATAGTGCTCACACTAGTAGGTAACTTAGCTAAAGTAGTCAGAAACTGCTGCAACATAGTAGAAACCTAATCCAATTGAACAGTCATTGTAGTCATCCCTGCTTGTAAACCTTGAACATCCTGCACTAAACCATCCACAATGGGAGGAGCTAGAGGTTCTTGTGATGCTAGAGGAGCTTGTGGTTCCTATGGCACTAATGGTACCTGCGATATCACCGCTGCCATGCTGCTCTGTGGATTAACCTATGGAATCTGTCCATGCACTAGAACCTGTCTGGCCACATGGACACGTCTTTGTCTCTGTCTAGCCCAATATGCACCAAAAATAAAAGGATCCTAACCCTGAGGTACATGTGCCTGTGCTAATCTCTGCCTAGGCTTCCTGAATCTGCCACCTTGGCCTCTAACATGTCCACCTCTCAACCGAGGTCTAGCAGCTCTCTATACTTGAGGCGCCCTAGGTGACCTCTGAACCCTCTATCTATGAGGTCTCCCACCATCATCACCATTATCACCATCATCTCCATCATCATCTAAAAGCTCATCCACATCAAGAATAGGCTTTGCTGAATCTGTGAATCTAACAAAATGATGTCGCATGAACCACTCTTGATACTTAGCTGACATGCCTACATCTGCAACATGTGTCACCATATCCCACACATCATAACCTATCTGATCTATCTGTAAACAGGCCAACTGATAGTCCACCTGTGCCCCCCACATTGATCTCTTAGCCTGTACCCTGGCATAAAGAGCCATACCCTGAGGCATGTCCTGAACTCGGCCGTACTGACAGAGAACTCTCCCAAAGAAAAATATCTCAATAACTAATGGTGATTGACTGATCATCCATCAAGGAGAAAACATATATGGTAGCTCATCATCATCCTCTCACCAACTCTCTCAATGTAGATATGGTCTCCATATGAGTTGATCTATATCATCAATAGTCCATCTCCAAAAGTCAACCTTTCCCAGATGATGCTGGACAACCATGCCATCATACAAAAATGCATACAGATATCCATGGACCCACACTCATGCTGAAACTGGTCTCGTAATAGGGATATGCTACCAGGTCCAGAACTGTAATACCACTGCACCTGTAGAAAGAGTTGCACTGCGCCTATAAATGACCTCATGCAGATCATGATACAACTAAGATAATATACAAGAGCCCCAATCAAATATTTGAGGATGTGCAATCAATTCCTCTAATATCTAGCCCCATCCGACTGCAAAGCCATGTCCTCTCCTATCTAGAAGAAGTAATCCTCCAATAACAACTCCTAACAATGTTGGAAAAGTAGGAAAAGAGGAAAATTATGCCCAGGTAATACAATCATCCACAATGGTGTTATCTCCAAACACCCGTCTGCATACACTGCTATCATAAACTGAATCATAATACACCCACTCTCCATGAGTCAGGATCGTCAATAATCTGTAAACATCCTAGGGCATGATAGTCATATTGCCGAGGGGTAGATGAAATGTATTATGGTCAGAGTGCCATAGCTTTCAAAAGACCTTGGTTCAACTGAAACCGAGGGAGATCAAGAAGAAAATTGAGACCACATGTCTCGATAGTCTGCCACTCAGGCGTTGTAAGCTCATCAACTAAATTGAAAAATCCAAGATGCTACACCCTGTATCCACAACTTGTGGTAATGTTCCTACATTTTGAAACAAAGTGAATCATATTTGTCTTTCTATTGGTGAACCATTCTACGTCAATCAATCACATTAAATCTATCTTCTCCCTAACTTGAGCGCATCAACTTATTGCTCCTAACCTCTATATCATGAGACACAAGGACAATTTGTAATCATTTTTAATCAAATCTGATTGACCTATCAAACATTCATCAATATGAATTTTCTAATATCCTAAACACTAAGTGACAGTTTGGACAACCATATTCTACCATGAAATCTAATTGAGGTATTTGGACGATCGATCGAAAAGACTTCACCTATTTTCTATCTCAAATTTCACACTTCATGGTAGGCAGCACTTTAATAAGTGTACGCGGATTTTCAAGCCCCACGACATTTAAATCATTAAACGTGACACTGTAATCCTCAGAGGCGACGCTTGGCTAATCAGGCAGCCTTTTAAAGTCCTACACGATATTTTAAATATCATAAGTGGCTTTTAAAAACTGAGGTTTTTTAGGCGGCTTTTGGCTATTTGGGTTACAAATTTTTCCCTAATTCTTACGCGGCTAAGGATTACTCTTACGCAACTTTTTAATGTGCGGAGGTGGCTTTTCTAGGCCATAAGCGACACTTTATCTATCCTACATAGCATTTCACTAAATTTACCTAGAAAGCCTTATAAACATGTATTAAATGCTATTTAAAGAGAAATAAATTCACTAGGAGAGTTTGAACCACTCACTAGAGGCCCGTAGTCAGGAGGTCTCTGATATCAGTGCTCTCGCTCAAACCTATGCTCTCGAATGGGGACTACCATCGCTGTCAATCGTCAGAGGCTCAGAGCAAAATCTCAATAGTAAAAAGTGAAAATGAATAGTAAATTTGGGTTTTTCAACCTATTTAAGCTATTTTACCCCATTTTGTGAGATTTTTGACCCAGTGAAACCAAATCTACATATTTTGCACACTGGGGCATTTGTTCGACATCTTTCAGCATCATTGTTTATAAAAAATGCAATCATCTTGGATCTATTCTATCAGTAGTATTCAGAAAATTTTTCACACCTACAATCAATATGATTTCATTTTTGAGGGGGCATCATCATATCATCCAACTGGGATTCTGCATCTATCTTGTATCAAATCTGAGGCATTAAAATTTCAAACTTTATTTATGAGTATCAAATCAAACTTTATCAATTAGGGTTTCATATCAGAGTATCATATCAGGGTTTCATATCAGGGTGTCAAATCAGAGTTATCAAATTAGAGTTTCATATCAGAGTTTCATATCAGGTTTTCATATCAGTCAATCAGCTCATCAGTATCAAATCAATGATCAGGACATCAAGCTTTCTTTGAATCAATGCGCTTTGCACATCAATTCAAAGAGGGGCATTTGTAGACACCTAAAATTGACCAGGTGTATCTCAAGCATTCAAAACTATAAATCTCAGCCAAATGCCTTAAAATCCCATCTCAATGCAAAACAAATGGAAATTTATCAAATCAAGAGGACAAAAATCAAATCAAATTAAAAGATCAAATAATCATGAAATCAAATAATTAAATTCAAGCCTAAAGGGATTAATCAAATTATGCAATTGATTTTAATCAATCAATTGTATAGTTCAAATCAAAAGGATCAAATCCAACCCATTCACCCTCCCATGGCTAAATTAATTAAATGATTGAGTTATTTAATTCCTAATTTCTTTGAGACAACCAACCAACTTTCCCTCCATTTGAGAACATCTCAAAGCTTTTGACTTAACCAAAGTTTGATCATGATCAACTCACTCTACCCCCTACCCTTGGGGAAATGCTACAAATACAAGCCATTTCATTTGTGTTTGGGATCCAAGAATTTCAAGAGCAAAAGAATCCTTATTATAGGCATTTGGAGAGCATTTGAGAGCTTTTGATCACATTTCAACATTTGCATAGCATTTAGCATATCATGTTTAGGAGAATTTGTTGTTTTCTGACACATCTTGGAGCATTTTGAGAAAAGCTAGATTAGAGCATTGTTTATCATTAATTTCTCATTCTAGGATTGTCCTTGAGAGAGATTAAGACTAAGAGCTCTCTTAACAAAGTTTAGATAGAGAACCATGAGATGATATGAATTTTTAGCTTCAATTCTTAGATTAAATAACATTTTCTTTCCATAGAATTATTTCTTATTATCCTAATTTCATGAAGGTGTTAATCTTACACACACACAAGTAAATTAGAATAGTGAAGGCATTTTTATTTCTTAGTCAAATTTTATTAGAGAGTCACTAAAATTTTTGGATTGGAAAATTCCAAACTAGTTTTTACTCATATGGCTAATAGATGTAAGTTGAACAAAGAAGATAAACCCCCCAAGGAATATGCAAGAAGTACAAATAAATAATTAGAGGACTACTTTACCTGACTGCTAATAGACCGAATATTATGTATGTCATTTGTTTGGCAACCAGACTTTGTTGAAGCTTGGAGCACAAGAACCTAGGATCAAACAATAAATGAAAACACCTTCCACAAGCAAGGGTAGATAGAAAATAATTTCTATACTCCTCAAAAGAAAAAGGACTACAATTTGCAAGATCACATAATTGCATGATGAATTACAATGAAGAGATCACTTTATTTTATAGAAAGAAATAGATACAAAAATAGAAAAGATAACTCAAACTAAAATTGGAAAACTAAAGATAAGATATGAAAACTAGAAGTGTATGACATGCACAATGTGCAAACTAGAGCCTAACTAAATAAGACTGAGCTAAATTTAGACTCACTAAGTGAACTTAAGCTAGAGCATGAATGTGCAAATGTGTGATATAATTATTCATAATAATATGCATGAAAATATTCTCTAGCATGTGCATAATTAATTAAAGAAACATATGCAAGTGTGTGTAAAACAACTAATATGCACGCTCTAATAGATTTCAACAGAAGCCAAGAGAATCACATGTTGTTTAGTAATGAGGATCTTCAAATATTTAAAATCAATAGTGGAATTCAAATTGTGGTATGCTAGAGGATCAAATTTTACCTTAGTAGTCTATATTGATGTAGATTGGGTAGAAAATGTTAATGATGAGATGAGTACCAGTTGTGGATCATTTTTCCTTGGCTCTTGGTTAGTTGCCTGGTTAAGTAAGAATAAGGATTCAATTTTATTGTGCACTATAGAAGTTGAATATAATGCAGTTGCTTCATGCTACACACAGGTAATCTAGATGAAATAAACCTTTATATGCAATGAAAATACCTGCAGGTGCACAAAAAATAAAAGCATGCAAACACAAGAAATATGAAGTAATCAAAGCATGATAATAAAATTGAAATGAAACTAAATTTCCACTACAACCTCTGATGAGCTAAAACAAGTGCACCCAAGACTTTTTTGATTTTCTCTTAGAGATTTTGTGTGTGTGCTCTCCCAACACAATACAATAAATGATACTATGATTGATGGTGAAGGATTGAGAACAAGTGTGTGGAACTTTCCTCAATCCTCACAAAATGATGAATGCAAATGCAAGGTCTATGCAAGAGATTAACAAACTAGATTCAAGTGAAAGCTAAACTAAGAATGAAAATGCAAGATTGAAACAACACTAGATTTATTCCATTACCTAACATGTAATATCTAGATGATGTAATGCTCAAAGAAACTAAATAGAATGAAAACTAATAAGTTCTCAAGATGCTCAAGAAATGCTCCAAAATATAATTAGTAGTTGCAAAATGAGGAGTGATGCCTCCTTTTATGGACGTGTCAAGAAAATGAAGCGCTAGGATTACGAGGAGGAAAATGAGTGGATAAAATTAAAAGGTTAGGTAGGGTTTGACTTGGGTGAAGGAGGGTAAGAGGAAAAAGGGATGAGTGGCTAGGATTAAGTGGTTGACTTTTAAAATAAATTCCAAATGAAGAGACACCTGCCAAGTGTCACAAGCTCAAAATTTAGGAGTTCATTGATGTGCTTACACATGCTTGGCTAAAGTGAAAAGAAGAGGAATAATGAATTTAGAAAATAAAAAAAAGTGTTTATTTAATAAATAGAATAAAAGGCTTAGGAGAATGTTTAATTAATTTTTTTTTTTATTATGATAGAGGATAATGACAGAGTTAGTCCCTATATTTTTGGGATAACTTGGATGTGAGCATGTGTTATGTTATTCAAGCTTGAGGCATGGTAGAAGACATGTTGGAGAATATTATTTGTGATTCTTGGGTTTTTGGGTTCTTGGTGATGTCAAATATGCCGTGTGATCTTGCAGAGACCTATTCATGGCCAACTACAGTGGTGTAATGTTTTTAGAGGATGGCGAGCGTGGATTATGGATCTTGGTGCATAATTGATGATTTCTATTTATTGTTTACTTGTTTAAGGTACCTTATGTATCTTAGCAAGGTTCCATGTATTTATTTGTGCATTGGAAAAGTCCTATCATGTCGAACTTATTGCTTTTTATAACTTGTATAAAGGAAAGTCATTCCATGTTGTTGAAACATGGAAGTAGAATGCGAAGAAGATGTGGATGCAAATTTTTCTGATATAGAGAAGTAATTTAAGTTGTGATTCACTTCATTGGAACTGCATAAGAAAATAAATTTTTTTTCAGTTAGTTCATTCTTATAAGTATATCTCTATACTTACTTTTTGGACAGTAGATTTGGAAGGTAGGTTTAACCTTCACATTTGAGCAGTGCGCTTCGGCAGTGAGCCTCATTGTATTACCCCTAATAGGGTTCATCCTTTAACATGAATTTGTACTAAATGTAATACTCAACTCTTAATAGGGCTAGATATCCTAACAGGGACATTATACTCTTAGTGTGTGATGAAAATGTGTCACACTTCTATGGGTCATTCCATTCAAGGTTGCTCAAGAATGAGGCCTCAAATATCGACTCATAGCTCTCTAGTCATGGAGTGCAAATGTTGGTAATGGAGGCCCTTAGATTGATCTAGTTGTGCTCATGCAAGTACACCATGAAATGAGAGATTCAATGCATGAAAATGACAACTATTCTATATGATTACAATGCATAAAAAGAAATTAATCTACATGATAACAATGCATGATTATTCTATGAAAGAAAATATGCAAATGAAAGTAAATATGAATTTAATGTAATATGAATCTAATCGACATGAATAGCCATGGATGCAAGATTAAGAAGACAAGAAGAGAGAAGTTGCAATATCCAAGCTTGAGTTCTCAAATCCTCCTCCTAAATTGCTCTCCAAACTTGCAGCATAACAATACCATGAAAAAGATGATATTATGAATGAGAAGGAGAGGTATCCTTTTAAAGGAAAGTGAATGGTTGAGATTAAGAGGAAAAAATCAAAGGCTATGATTAAGAGGCAAAAATTCCACCACTTAGGAGGATGTGAAGAAAAAGGGATTTTTATTTAATTAAAAGGGAGATTAAATCTTTTAATTACATAAGATGAATTTTATTTAATTAAAGGGGAGATTAAATCTTTTAATTAAATAAAAATGATCAAACCTTAGGAAATATTGAAATAATTGAATTAATTACATTTTGATCAAGGAAATTGATTTAAATTGAAAATATTGCAAAGCATTGATTCAAGAATTTGATAAATTGATAAATGATAAATGGTACCCATAGTCTAGGCGACCATTTTAGGGTGCATACACTTAGTATTGGGTGCTTATTCCCACCGACATTTTCCCCTTAATAGGGTTTTCCTCAACAAAAATTACATGTGTTATGATTTGGATTGATTAATTGGTATTTAAGTTTAAAGTTTTTAATAATTGGGAACATAACTTATTCACCCCCCTTCTTAGTTGTTCTAATAATTGGTATTAGATCTTGTGGTCCTCTGAGAGAAATCTTAACTGCTTGAAGAAATTTTGAGATGGCCTATTATAGGAAGGAGAGTCCAAAATTTGATGCTAAATTTTTTTACAGTTGGAAGAACAAGATGAGAACTCATTTGATCTGTTTAGGAATTGACTATTGGATGATTAAAAGGATGGATGAACTAGTCAAGGAAGAAGATGATTTAGGGAATTCTAGTGAGGAAGAAAACAAATTGATTTATTGCAATATGATTGTAAGGGAAGCACTGATAAGTGGTCTCTCTGAGGAAGAATTTATAGAGGTTAAAGATCTTGATTCACATCACAAGATCTGGACAAGGCTAGAATCTCTATGAACGAGATCATTCCATTAAGAAAGAAAAATTATATAATTGGAAGGCTAAAATGGATACTTTGAGGAGGAAAGATGATGAGAATGTTAGATCATATGTATGTTAGGAATAACAGTCCACAAGACAATTGAGTGGGGGGGTGAATCAGTTGTGCAATAGATTATTAAACTTTAAACTTTATGAACCATAACATCAAAAGTAAATAACACAATAATTTCCAACACCATAACACAATGTTTGTTGTCAAGGAAACCCTGTTAAAGGTAAAACCCCGGTGGGAATTAACACCCAAAAAATAATGTACTGAGAGTATAGTATCCCTGTTAAAAGATATTACCCCTGTTAGGAGCTTGTTATTACATTACAGTACACAGTCCCTGTTATGAGATAGACCCTGTTAGGAGTCAATGAAAGTAGTAGGCTCACTGCCCAAAGAAGGTTAAAGCCACCCTCAAGGATTCACAATCCGCATCAAGTGTATATAGAAAATACACAATCCAGTGAACTGTCTGATAGCAACTATTTTTGCTTGGTCAGTTCCAATGAAGTACCAAATCTTCTCTCTATCTAGCAGTCAAGCTTTGCAACTTCACAAATATTTTCTCTTTTCTTTCTCTGCCACCCTTTTCACAAATGAAAATATCACTCATATATACCTTCTTACAATAACCCATTAGGTTGGCTAGTTAAGCTTTCCTAATACACAATTAACTAGGTCAGCCAATTAAGGCTTCCCATCATACAAATAATTACATAAGCCCTTGCGAAGATACACACGGTACCTATAACAAGTATACAATATTTACAATTCATTACAAATAATTCCAGATCCGCAATCCATGCTCAGGATTAATTTCCACACGTTACAAGTCTGAAGTCAACCATGAAATAAGTCTTCTCCAGAACACACACCATAGCTGACATCATTAGTACCCAAATAGAAATCAAACTCAACTCATTTCACCATCATATGTCAGCTCTCCATTAGTAAGCTCACCAGTTCTAAAACATCTTCCTCAACAAGATATGCCCGAAACATAGAGACCTCTATTTAGAATCACAGTCACAGTCCAGAAAAATAGTCTTTACTAAAATAGCTGTAACATCCATGATATGAAACATAAAGTCAAGCGGCCTTAGATGTAAGGTAAAAACTCAGTCTTTTTCTTAAATCCAACTTCGCTCATTCTGGTTCATTCGTATAGTGTCTATACACGCCTTCCAGTCAAGTAACTAGTCTTTCTTCTTTCACAGAAATATATGTTGACATCAGTGACAAAACATGAGTATCAACAACATGATTAGTACCAAAAATTGATATCATCCAACAATCTCCCCATTTGGTATTTATGGAAACATATGGGAAAATCCATATGCATCAACCCAAAAGTGCTCTCTCTCTTTACAATCTTCTTAATATCCTCAACAAATCTCCCCAAAAAAGTAAGGATTTTCACATAGATTCCTTCCCCCTTTGGCAGCAATGGCAAAGGGTGCCATAAATCATCTATAGCCTTCGATAAGGTGTAGATTTTTCAAATATTCATGTCCTATCAAGTGCAAGATCACCCAAATGTGCTCCATAGTGTTCTCCTGCGATCACTCCCCCTAAGGAGTAGATCCATACATCAAGTCCAGAGAATAGTATAGCTTTGAGATCCACTAGACTGATGCATGTCTACATCATTTAATTACCACTGGGAGGGTCCATCAACCCAAGCATGCCTTTGAGGTATTCAAAAGCATCTTTTGGAAAATGTTTAGTAAATATATCTGCTATCTATTCCTTTGTGCTTATGTACTCCAGTTTAATCTCCTTAGGAGCTACCTTCTCCCTCAAGAAATGATACTTGATAGAAATATGTTTAGTCTTTGAGTGCATTATAGGATTCTTCAACATGTTTATTGTACTTGTATTATCAAAATGAATAACCACTGGCTCCTTGAAAATTATTCCAATATCTTCCAGCATTTATTTCATCCAAACAACTTGTGTGCAATTTATTGCAGTAGCTACATATTCTGATTTAGCAGTAGATTGAGAAATATAGTTCTACTTCTTGCTTAACCAGGAAACCAATCTCTTCCCAAGGAAAAATGCACCACCACTTGTGATCTTTCAGTCATCCACATTACCCGCCCAATCTACATCAGTAAAATCCTGTAAAGTAAAATCATCAAATTTTTCATACCACAATCCATATTCCACAGTTCCTTTCAAATATCTGAAGATTCTTTTCATAGCAGCAAAATGTGTTTCTTTAGGATTTGCTTGATATCCAGCCACAATTCCAACTGCATTGGTAATATCTGGTCTGGTGTGTGTTAGACATTGTAGACCTCCAATCATTGATCTATACTTAGTCTAAACAACACTCTGAGTCTCATCATCACTAGTCAGTTTGTTTCCAGTCACCATAGGTGTTCCAACAGGTTTACAATCTTCCATTCCAAAATTTTTCAAAATTTCCTTAAGATACTTGGTCTGAGATATAAAAATGCCATTCTTGCTCTGATTAATTTGCAAACCAAGAAAATATTTCATCTCACCAATCATAGACATTTCAAACTCGTTCTCCATTTCTTTGGCAAATTTCTTACTCATTTTTTCATTACCTCCAAAAATGATATCATCAACAAAAACTTCTATAATCAAGATTCCATCTTCATCAGTTCTTAAATACAAATTACTGTCTGCATTACCTTTTCTAAAACTAAGACGAAGTAGATATTTGTCTAGTCTTGCATACCATGCGCTTGGTTCTTGTTTCAGTCCATACAGTGCCTTATTCAATCTGCAAACCATGTTTTCATCATTTGTCAAAGGAAAACCATCGGGTTGATCAATGTATACCTCGTATTCTAGATCAACATTAAGGAATGTTGACTTCACATCCATCTGATACACTTTAAAGTCTTTATGTGCAGCATAAGCAAGAAATAGTCTCACAACTTCCAATCCAGCAACATGAGAAAATGTCTCCTCATAGTCTATACCTTCTTGTTGTGAGTAGCCTTTACAAACCAACCTAGCCTTGTTTCTTACCACTGTACCTTTCTCATTCATCTTGTTTCTAAAACCCCATTTAGTGCCAATCACATTTTTATTCTTAGGTCTTGGAACCAATTCCCAAGTATTATTTTTCTTAATCTGCTCAAGTTCTTCTTCCATAGCTTTATTCCAAGATTCATCTTTACATGCTTCATCAGTAGTCTTTGGTTCAACTTGAGAAATCAAACAAATCTCTTCTCTAGCCTTAGATCTAGTCATTATACCTTTACCTATATCACCAATAATCTGATCTTCAGGATGATTCTTCTTAACATACCTTGATGTCTTCTGTGGCTTAGCATCTTCAATCTGTTCATCTTCGCCTTCATTTTCAGTCATCAAAGGTTCATTCTCAATCATCAAAGGTTCTTTAGGTTCTGTAGTAACTTCTTCTATTTCTGTAATCTGATCACAGTCATACATTCTTTCCTAAATTTGGAACTTCTCATCTACATTCACATTGACGTTTTCAATCAGCTTTCTTAATCTCAGATTAAAGCATTTGTATGCTTTTCTTTTAGTAGAATAAACAAGAAAGATTCCTTCATCACTTCTAGCATCAAATTTGCCAATCTCATCATCTCTTTTGATATAACATTTACTTCCAAATATTCTAAAGTATTTCACAGTAGGTGTATGATCAAACCATAATTCATAAGGAGTCTTACTTGTACCTTTTTTTATTTGAATTTTGTTTAGTGTGTACACAGCAGTCCCAACTACTTCTCTCCAGTGAACATGTGATACATTTCCTTCCAACAACATAGTCCTTGCAGCATCTAATATAGTTATGTTTCTTTGCTCTGCTATCCCATTCTATTGTAGAGTTCTAGGGGCTGAAGTCTGTCTTTGTATTCCATTCTCTTTGCAGTATGTATTGAATAGTTCTGAAGTAAACTCTCCTCCTTTGTCTGATCTCAAACATTTCATTTTTAAACCATATTCATTCTCAACTTTTTCCTTGAATATCTTGAATTTGTCAAATGCCTCTGATTTCTCTCTTAGATATGTAACCCACATCATTCTAGAAAATTCATCAACAAAAAGTATAAAATACCTTTCACCATAGTATGATCTTGTTCTTGTAGGACCAGACAGATCTGTATGCACCAGATCCAATTTTCCTTTTGTAGAATAGGCCTTTCACTTGAAATTTCTTCTAGTTTGTTTGCCCATGACACATTCTCTACACATAGTGTTAGATGGATTCACAATTCTAGGTAGATCTCTTACTGATTTTGTCATACTTTCCTTCACAATGTTATCAAAATTAACATGACAAAATCTTCTGTGCCATAACCAACTGTCGTCAACTTTAGAAATAAAAAAAGTAGCTTCAAATGTGTTAAGTTCAAATACATTACCTTTGGATTTAGAACCAGATGCTATCAAGTCTCCTGTCTTACTCTTGATAGAACATTTCCCATTAATGAAATTCAGCTGATAACCCTTGTCCACTAGCTGTCCAACACTCAACACATTATGTTTAAGTCCATCAACAAGTAATACATTGTCAGTGTTAGTCTTTCCATCCAAAGAAATAGATCCAACTCCAATTATAAGTTTAGGAGTATTGTGACCAAATCTGACAACACCACCATCATGTTTCTTCAAACTCACAAGCTTATTCCTATCTCCAGTCATATGGTGTGAACATGCACTATCTATAACCCATTCAAATTTATTTTCAACTCGGGATACTAGGGATTTTTCCTCATGTATAGGTGCATCATCTTTAATACCAATGAATCCAATCTCATCAAATTTATCATCCTCATCATCAGATATTCCCTCACTAGCATAATAACATTCCTTATCTTTTGAGAGCTTAGACTTGAGAAACTTAGGTTTGTGCTTTGGGATTCTTGTAGGACATCTAGATGCAAAATGACCAATCTTATTACATGAAAAACATTTCAAATGTAATTTTCCTTCAAATTTACCCTTACCTCTATTTTCTCTTCTAGAAATCAGTGCCACAATTTCATCTAGCTTTCTTTCTTCTTCCTATATCTATTCCCATTCATCAGCATAAGCTCAAGTTCTACTCTTAGATCACTACTGCTTGCATTTCTAGATAAGGTCTTCTTGTTCTTGTGCACAGTTGCCTTGAATGCTGACTCTAACCTAGGTAAAGTGTCTCCAAATTCTATGGCCTTGAATGTAGTAAGCTTTTCGATCAACATCTCTCTAGTGAAATTTGGTGTCAAAGGTATGATCTCCTCTATAGCTTGTACTTTGGTTCTATATGCAGGTGTCAAAGATTTGAGAATCTTTGCAATTACTTCTTCTTTGCTGTAAGTACCTCTAGAGTTCCTAATACCAGTAACTACCTCAGTAATTCTTTATGTATATGCTCTAAAGTTCTCATCTTCTCTCATCTTCAGTGATTCCATCTTTGTTTTCCAGTTCTGCAACTTTGCTTGTTTTTTAAATTTGTCTCCAACATACAATGCTTCTAGCCTTGTCCAGATGTCATGTGTAGAGTCCAAGTCCTTCACTTCAGTGAATTCTCCTTCAGATAGGGCACTGATCAGAGATTCCCTTGCAACCATATTGTAGGAAAATAGTTTCTTTTCATCTTCAGTAGCCTTGTGCCGCTCATCTTCAGTTTCTATTTCTACATTCTTCTTTGTGATAATCCAGTACTCAATTCCCAGACATAGAAAATGTGTTCTCATCTTGTTCTACCAACTATCAAAGTTTTCAGGATCAAACTTCAGACTATCCTTCTAGTAGTAAGTCATCTTCAGGATCACCTCAAGCTGTTAAACTTTCTCTCTGAGGACCAGTAGCTTTGATACCAATTTTTAGGAATAAAACTCCACAAGACAACTGAGAGGGGGCGTGAATCAATTGTGCAATAGATTATTAAACTTTAAACTTTATGAACCATAACATCAAAAGTAAATAACACAGTAATTGCCAAAACCATAGCACAATGTTTTTTGTCAAGGAAACCCTGTTAAAGGTCAAACCCCGGTGGGAATTAACACCCACAAAATAATGTACTGAGAGTATAGTATCCCTGTTAAAAGATATTAGCCTTGTTAGGAGCTTGTTATTACATTATAGTACACAGTCCTTGTTAGGAGATAGACCCTCTTAGGAGTCAATGAGAGTAGTAGGCTCACTACCCAAAGGAGGTTAAAGCCACCCTCAACGATTCACAATCTGCATCAAGTGTATACAACAAATACACAATCTAGTGAACTTTATAATAGCAACTATCTTTGCTTGGTCAGTTCCAATGAAGTACCAACTTTTCTCTCTATCCAACATTCAAGCTTTGTAGCTTCACAAATCTCTGCTCTTTTCTTTCTCTACCACCCTTTTCACAAATGAAAAGATCAGTCATATATACCCTCTTACAATAACCCATTAGGTCGGCTAGTTAAGGTTTCCTAATACAAAATTAACTAGGTCGGCTAATTAAGGCTTCCTATCATACAAATAATTACATAAGCCCTTGCGAAGATACACATAGTACCTATATCAAGTATACAATATTTACAATTCATTACAAATACTTCCAGATCCGTAATCCATGCTTAGAATTAATTTCCACATGTTACAAGTTTAAAGTCGGCCAGGAAATAAGTCTTCTCCAGAACACACGCCACAACTTATGTCATCAGTACCCAAATAGAAATCAAACTCAACCCATTTCACCATCATATATTGGCTCTCCATCAGTAAGCTCGCTAGTTCTAAAACATCTTCCTCAGCAAGATATCCCTGAAACATAGAGACCTTCTCTGTCCAGAATCACAGTCACAGTCTAGAAAAATAGTCTTTACTAAAACAGTTGTAACATCCATGATATGAAACATAAAGTCAAGCAACCTTAGATGTAAGGTCAAAACTTAGTCTTATTCTTAAATCCAACTTTTCTCATTCTAGTTCATCTGTACAGTGTCTGTACACACCTTCCAGTCAAGTAACTAGTCTGTCTTCTTTCATAGAAATATATATTGACGCCAGTGACAAAACATGAGTATCAACAACATGATTAGTACCAAAAACTGATATCATCCAACAATGTACTGAGGGTTATAGAGGTTTTTATTGGAATCAAAAACTCAGGAGGCACATATACTAAAGATAAAGTGATCACACTGATTCTTAGATCTTTGACACCTGTTTAAAAGACTAAAGTGAAAGAGATAGACGAGATCATACTGAAATCACATAAAAATGGTCATCTAAACCCTAGACCCCAAATCTCAACTATTAATCAAGAAACCCTAATCTTGATAAACCCTAAGTCCTAAATCAAATAGACAATTCCTCAATCCCTCAAATTCAAACTGATCTGACCTAAACCCTAGGTTCTAATCAATCATCGTACTTGATTAATTAACTAATTAATTGCTGAAATTATAATACACTAGAAAATAAACCTTATGTTAATTATTTAATTGATATTCTGATATATTAATTAAATAAAAATTACTAAATTGTCAATTAAATAAAAAAGGAATTAAATTAATTAAGAAAAACAAAATATGCATTCAAAATCATTTAAATTATTAAAAATACATGACATCATCAAATGCAATCAACTGATTATCAAATTGGAAACAATCCAGTTCCACCCAGTTAACTGATTCTCCACTATTTACCATTTTGGAAACATTTCAGTTAACTAAAAATTGATTTTGGAAGTTTCCAAAAAGCCTGATCAGTCAGTTCAGTCAACTGACTCTTTCTACCAATCATCATATTTGCACATGGATTGTGCTTCCTCAAATCAAATCTGAGCCACTCTTTTCTTTCGATCTCGATCATCGATTCGACAAAGATTTTCTATAAAAGAGAAGCTCATTTCCTTCACAAAGGATCCTAACTTTTTCTATCATTATTATACTACATTTTATTTTCAAGCATTTTACATTTTTGCTTTTAATTATCTAGCATTGTTGTTATTACTTTCAAGCATGCAAATAATCTAATTTAGAGCACATTTGATTTTGGGTTTTAAAATGAATTTTAAATACTTCATTTGGTGCTTCTAAATGAATCTCTAATTAGCTTGAATTAACAACAATCTGTATCTTGCATTTATCATTTAGATTACTCAATCATATAGCTTTAAAAATCCTTCATTTAGAATAGTGTGTAGTCACTGGACTTTGCAATGACCTGAGAGAAAAGTTCATACTCCTGCCTACTAGAAGGCAATGAACCACTGTCAGTTAGCTTAGGATGATTTTAGTATTCTGGTTTTCATATTTTCTAACTTGCTAACCACTTGATGGATCATTGAAGTGTGTGTGTTTGTAGCTGCAGGAACAGGTACCCATTTTTACACATACGTTTTTGGTGCCCACCGTGGGGCTTCAAATATCACTTTGAGCCAAAAACCTCCCCACGTTTGAGAACATATTTTTCCATTAGTATGAAAAGGAAATATAGTTTTGAACCTTCGGTAACACCAACACCTAAAGATAAGTTTAGTGCTACCCAATAGACAACTTTACAAGGGAACCCGACAACAAAGTTTATAGTGTAACCTGACAGTGTAGGTTACTGTTTGAAATATATTGAGGCTAGGTGACTGGGGGGGTGAATTAGTAACCAATAAAACTTATTCTTTGTTATCCTTTATTATATTGTCTAATCTAATTTCATGCATGAATCAAAAAATCAATAAACATCCACAACACTTGACACAATATTTGGTTAACCATAAACCTTCCAAATAGAAAGTAAAACTGGGGTGGGGATGGTAACCACAAGATCTAGTACTGCACTATAAATTTAGCCTGTTAAAGCTTAAAATTGACCACTTCTAATGGCCTACCCTATTAGGAGAAATAAGGACTGTTAGGTCCAGCTTGTGAAAGGATTTACACAATACAATTAAGTATGAAACCCTGTTAGGAGATTTGATAAGGACTGTTAAGTCCACCTAGTCAAAGGATTTTAATGATACACCTGTTATGATGACCTAGAGGATGATCTTCTATGCAAATCTAATTTGCTGAATGAGAACCAATGATATAATACTGATCACCTAAATGTGATAGATGAGTCTCTATTGTTCCTTTTACTGATGTAGCCTTCTAATCAATCTGCCACTTCATATTCACATATATACTTTTGTTCACACACATTTGGATAAAAAATATATTTTACATATATATATTAACCAAACCAAATACCTCTATAAGTCGGCTTCCATAATATAAATTAATATCCAACAATAAAAACTAAGTCGGCCCAATACTAATACTTAGGTCTAGTAATCCACGTGAATGATATATTGGCACTCAGGCAATATGATGACATTGGGGTGACATAGTAAACTCTGGCACTTAGGCTACATTGAATTCTCAAGTCACATTGATCACTCAGAGCTGGTGTGAAACTCGAGTAACACTGGTGACTCAAGTGATACTGATTGCCACTATCTTCTCGGTCGACACTACCACTGCTTGGGCTACACTACAACTACTCAGGTTGCACTTCAAGCTGTTGGCTCAGTCAAGACTACAATGACTAAGTTTTTTGGCACTAATTGACAAAAAGTCTTGCCATAAGGTAAACAATCCCCCCTTTGGTATTTGTTACCAAAAACACTTATCATATCCAAAAAAAATATGATCAAACTATTGAGTCAAAACTCCCCCTTACCATGTGCTTGGGTACTTGCTCAGGTTTTGACAACTGCTCTGCAACTCGGTTGCAACTGAATCTATTTTAATTTTTTTGAAAACTATTTTAATTCATGGCTATGTATATCTTCCTCTACTATGTACATTTTTTTCCTCACATATATACATTCTATCTTTTCTAATGTATACAATAACTTTCCACCTTGTTTTTGACACAAATTCCAAAAATATATCTACAAGGTAATACTAAAGTACAAAACGAAATTATGATGTGCCTTCAAAATTTAAGATAAAGTGTTGTCCCAATTGTCTTGCAACACCTTCAGGATGTGCAACTCAATCTGAATCTCTGCTGACAACTCCATCATAAGCTCTGCAACTAAAAAGTTGTTGTCATGTATGAGTGTATTTTCATTAGCACTATGTTTTTGTATGACATCTATGTGTGGAAGGATTTGGCTCTGTATAGCTGTAAGAGATTCCCTTGTTCTTTCTTCATAGTTGTTAGATACTTGATCTTCACAAATGTGTTGAACTCGAACTAGGGTCAAGTGCCAACTGGTTCGCACTTGCCTTCAAATATGTATCAATCTTAGTCAGCTTGTCTTTTATTCATGTGGTAAAGTTGGAAGTGTCACTCAAATTTACAAATAATGATACAAAATTGTTTACAGTGATTTCTATAGAGCTAATGATAGTTGTTAGCTTCACTTGATTTATTGCAATCTTACTTGCAACATTCTCTAGAACCATATTCTCAAATTTCTTTTCTGCCTTCTGCAGTAATTTCTCTTGAACATTAAGATCTGTGTTGAACTTGTGAACTATGTCAACAAGTTGGTCCATAATAGAGTCATTCTCATTGACTTCAATTTCTAGATAATCAAGGAATATACCTTTGATATCTTCCAGTACTCTATTCCTTTTCTTCTCAGCTCGGAGCTTGTGTTGCCTTGCTCTTTTCTTCCACAACTCACCAAGTATATCCATTTGCTCAGCTGTCAGGTTAGAAAGATCCCAATTAGGAATCACAATGTCTTCCTCAAGATTAATTTCATTAGTGATTGTTTATTTACCCTTGAACTTGGAAGGAATGATTTATTTACCTTTCCCATCATCATCCTTATCCTTTCCAACCTTAGTGTTCTCCTTAGTATTAAGTTGGAATAGGTCATTGACATTCTTTGCATGAACTATAGAATTTGTATCAACTATAGAGACATTCACAGTATCCTTATGTGACTTAGTTTGGCTTGGCCTAGTAGTAGGTGGAGACTGGTGCTCAGTTCCTACTTGACTTGATGTAGATTCTGTAGTCTTTTCCTTGCTCAGAGAAATAATTTTCTGAATAGGTGATTGGGGCAGGGATGCCATCACTTCTACTGCAATCTGTTTAGCATTAGATTCTTCAATGGTCTGAACCTCAGGTAACTCTTCCTCTTTATCTTGCATAAGAGGGTCTGTGCTCTATTTTTCTATCTTATCTTCTTCCTTGATTTCAAAAATTGTCTTCCATATCTTTTTTTCTGCCTACACAACATCTTCTATTTTCTTGTTTAAGATTAGAAATTTCCTAAACCTTTGGAGTGTGATTACTCTCATATTGAGTCATAGCATCTTTTGCCTCTTTACTAGTTATAGTAGGCATGACTTGCTTCAAGGTTTCCATTCTGATGTCCTTTTCAGTCTGTACTGCATTGTGCCAGTGAATGGTGACTGCCTTGAGAAGGTCTTCAGTCATATGTATTTTCAACTCAGATAGATCATACTTCCATCTTGCCATTTTCTCTACTATTGCATCCTCAATCATATTCTGCTCATTTTTAGTTCTGGTTGCATACTTAAATGATTTGAGAGATCCAAAACCACTGCCTTCATTCAAATATTCAATCCTCTACTCAAAGGTAGATGGTGGCTTCTTGAATATGAATGTATCTTCTTCTTCTTCATCTTCCTTAGGTAAATTTTTCTTCTGGATCTAGTGAAAGCAGGGTAGAGGCCTTAGGTGTTTTCTTGGGGGCTAGCCTCTTATTCTTAGGAGGCTCTACTTCTACCTCTTCTTCTTCTTTCTTAGATTCATCATCTTCTATCTTTATGTGTTCTCCTTTGATTTCAGTGATTGAAGGAGGAGAGTCAGAAGACTTTCCATATTTCTTTCCAATCTTCTCAATTCTCTTCCTTCCTCTTTTTAATATTTTAGGAATTTCAATCTCCCATGAAATTCCGCCCTTTGATTCTTCATAAGTACAAAATTATGGTGCTTTAGGATCAACATACTCATTCACAAGATCTTACTTGATGTCTTTGGTCTTATCTATGTTAACCTCAAATGAAAGAGGTTTCACCCATGCAACCCTAGGCTTGACTACTTGAATGTATACTTTGTCACAGTTAACTAGGAAACAAACATCATCTTTATAGTCTTCTACCAATTATTTAGTAATTCTGAACCTATTCTATATCTTCTATCTCAAATTATCAAAGTATGAATCCATGATGCTCTCAAAATTATCTCCTAATTCTACTAGAATTCATTTATCTGATAGACTATGGGTCTGTCCTTTTTCTGTACAATTGTGCCTTTGGAAGGGAAAAAATTCTAAACATAAAAGAATATGCATACCAAGAGTGAACCAAACATACACGGATTGGTCTTGGATGCTTGGAAGCTCTGCATGTTTTTTCTTAATTGGATAAGCTACAACTCTGCAAGGTCGAATGAAAGATTGTTCTTGACCAATTTGTATGCCAAGTCCATAGCCTCACATGGTACACTATTTGGTTGGCTATAACTATATATTTTTTTTACTATTACATGAATACTAAACTTTAATTTCATGTTTGTGACTCCATTCAATCTCATGCCTCTTCCATCCCACTCGGCAAGCGTCTTCTTTGTTAGGTCATCTTGGGGTAGGGTTTTGGTGGATTTTGGTTTGTAAAGCATTGGGTACCCTGTCACACAGTGTACCATTGTCTTGTTGATCTTCACTGGTTGCTGCAACGAGAGATGTATGTCATGAACACAACTCAGAACAAATATAATCTATTTTATCTAGAAGTTCTGTAGCATATGCAATATGTGGGTTAAACCCTTAACTTCAAGGTGTTTATGTTTTGGCTTCAGATTCCCATGCTCACAAAGCTTCTCATATGCTTGATTCATCTCCAGTATACCTAGCTATTGAATGGTGCAATGATAGAAAGCTCAGATGTCATTGATCAATAGTACCTTCAGAGGAATTTGGGAATGGGATCCCATTGGATCTATCTCTTCTGCAATCACAGGATAAAGTTTAAACTTTGGCGGTTTACAGACAACATTCCTCACTAACATCTCAGATCCCTTCTTAACCTTACTATTGGATGAAGATTCCATAATCGCTCAGAGGATTGATAAAACTTCACTGCAACTAAACCTTTCAAACAAATTTGCTTTGCAATCGCTGTAAGCTCTTAATCACTCTATAAACTATAAATAATAACCCTTCAAATTCACCATTTATGATAAATTTCATCATAGATTTTCATTAAATGCTTTGTACTTGGTAGTTGTGAAAACTCAGGTAGTTCTCCTAGACTTACTCAGAATCTCAGCAAAAACTAACCTTTACATCTTCGAAACCATACAACCCGACTTAAATCATTTAAGCCTATGTAACTCGGATGTAACTGAGATCCTGACTAGGTTAGAACCATAATGTGTCCTAGTGCATCAATATGTAGATTTGAACTTGCTAGCATATCTAGAACTGATGTATGATGTCTTGTATGCACAGTTCTAGTTGTCTCCTTGCATATTTATTCATAGATGGTGGATCCACCCAACTCACTATTTTGGGTGCCAATCAATCCTTCATTGTTTTGGTTTGAATTCTTAGGAGAATTCCTAACCCACTGCTAACTCATCTCAGTTCTGATTTCAAAAAATTTTCTTTGCCTTTCTCAAAACCAGTATCCACTTTTTCTCTATTCATGCAATTCTTTCTTAGATGACTGAGTTGTTTGCACACATAACATTTCTTAGTAGGATTCCTTTTTCTGAGATGAGTCTTTGCACAATTTGCACCAATGTATCCATACTCACCACAATGACAACATCTTCTCCATGTGTTGTAATCCCAACAAAAAATTACTTTAGCTAGATGTTCATCACGGTTCCATTTCTTAGTTCTGCACTCGGAAGACTTGTGACCTTGTTTGTTACAATAGAAACATTTTCCTTCAAACTTAGGTTTCTCAGTGAATTCACTTACCCCATTTCCATGTTTTTTTCATCTCTATCATTTACCATTAAAATTTTACTTTCCATTTCTCCAACACTTATTTGATGTATGCCCTAACTTACCACAATGATTACAAGTAGGTTTGTTGTTCTTTTGAGCTCCTTTCTATGAGGATTCACCTTGTTCAATATAACCTAATCCAATCTGTCCATTATGTCTGAATTGATTTTTCTCTATCAACTAATCCATGCTTACCTATGTATTCATCATACTCTCATTCGTTTGATTTTGAGTATTGAGATCATTCTACAGTCTTTCATTTTCAGTTCTTAGATTGATAACTTCTTAATTTGACCTATTGATTTGATTTATCATATCTTCTTGCGGGAGTGAAAAATGATGGATTTAATTTTATTTTTCCTCTAATCCTATACTTAGCAATCTTTTATCTTCTTGTGCCATTTCTCTATCATTTTCTTCTTGGTTCTTTTGTTCCATGACTTCACATATTCTGACTGAATGAATTTCTTGTTCTCTCTTCATCTTTCTAACTTCTTCATGTAAATTAAGATTCTTTGCAAGTAGGTTTTCAATGGTTGCATTAGCTTCTTCAGAACTTATTTCTTTGCATAAGTATTAAATTCTTTCTTCTATGTAATTTTATCATTCATCTGCACTGCTAAATCTTTTCTTCTTTTTAGGGAATGAGAGAGCTGCTCTTTGAGTTTTATGATTTGATCCATGGCCACTTGTAGATCTAGATTTTCAATTTCAATGGCTTTCTCTAGTCTGTATATTTCCATTTCCTTTGATCTTTTCTCAAGCTGTTAAAATTATGACAAGAGAACCTTTAGCTCTGATACCAATTGTTGGAAATATATTGAGGCTAGGTGACTGAGAGGGGGGGGGGGGGGGGANGGTGAATCAGGAACCAATAAAACTTATTCTATGTTATCCTTTAATATATTGTCTAATATAATTGCATGCATGAAACATAAAATAAATAAACATACACAAAACTTGACACAATATTTGGTTACCCAGAAACCTTCCAAATAGAAAGTAAAACTCGGGTGGGGATGGTACCCACAAGATTTAGTACTGCAATTTAAATTTAGCATGTTAAAGCTTACAATTGATGACTTCTGATGGACTTCCTTGTTAGGAGAAATAAAGAATGCTAGGTCCACCTTGTTGAAGGATTTTTATAATATAATAAAGTATGCAACTCTTTTAGGAGATTTGATAAGGACTGTTAAGTCCACCCGGTTAAGGGATTTTGCTGATACACCTATTAGGATGAACTAGTGGATGATCTGCTATGAAAATCTGATTTTATGAATGAGATCCAATGATATAATACTGATCACATGAATGTGATAGATGAGTCTCTACTGTTCCTTTTACTATTCTAGCCTTCTAATCAATCTACCACTTCATATTCGCATATATACTTTTTTTCACACACATTTGGATAAACAAAGTATCTTACATATATATCTTATCCAAATCAAATACCTCTGTAAGTTATCTTTTATAATATAAATTTATATCCAACAATAACAACTAAGTCAGCCTAATAATGATACTCAGGTCCAATAATCCACTTGAGTGATATACTGACACTCGGGCAATGCTGACACTCGGGTGACATAGTAAACCCTGTCACTTGGGCTACACTGAATGCTTGGGTCACATTGATCACTCAGAGCTGGTGTGCAACTCGGGTAACACTGGTGACTCACGTGATACTAATTGCCACTATATGATCAGTCAACTTTGCCACTACTCGGGCTACACTACAACTGCTCGGGTTGCACTTCAAGCTGCTGGCTCGGTCAACACTATAATGACTAAGTGTTTTGGCACTAATTGAAAACAAGTCTTTTCATAAGGTCAGCAGGTTACAATGTAAACCAATGACACAGTTTACAAGTGAAACCTGACAGTGTAAACCAACAGAGGAACTTGACAGACAGTTCATAGAGGAACCCGACAGGCAGACTACAGAGAAACCTGAGAAGCAGTCTACCGAAAGGCAGTTATAAATCCTGAGAAATGTGGATCTGACTTCCACGTCAGATAAAACACTTGTGTTTTATATTTATATTTTTTATTTTCTTTAAATCCATTTCTTGAGGGACAAGTAATGTAATTGTAATTGTTTTAATTAGTCTAACTAAATAGAAACATGCAAACTGGGATATCAAGGTCAAGTTGTAAACCTTTGATCATAGAGTTATCATTGTTATGCTTGAAACTCATTTAGGTAAAACTCATTATATAAATAGATGTGTAATCAATCAGAATAGATGGATGTGATGATGATTTTAGCCACAAACACTTCTATGGATTAGAGACAAAGTTTTATGCAGAAGAATAACAAAAGATGAAAACGGTTATCAAGAACCAGATCCAAGGCTACCGAGCAGAACATAGGTATTGATCAATAACTATAGGTGATACATTATATTGTGAACTTTAATGGATCTATAAGCAACAATTCTAGATTGCATACACTCAGATCAATGAATATTTTTGACTACATTATAACAAGTGTAGAAAATAGAAGAAATCCTTTGAGAAGGTGCATTTAAAAATACTTTGTAAATCTCTTTATCGAGTGCACACTAAATAGTGTTGCTAAAGCTCTTAACATAGTAGACCTTAACCAGTCTCTACATGTTACTCCTAATAGGGTAAGATCATGAGAAGTGATTAAAGTTGTAAGCCTTAACTAACCCCTTCCATTTTGGAGATAGTGAAGCTTTATGGGTTTCCTCCCCACAACATTTTTTACCTTCTAACAAGGGTTTGCTACATTACCAAATCTTGTGTCATGTGTCAATACATTTCATGAATGTTTCTATGAGTGTTTACATTCAAATTTAGTTTATGAATTGATATAAAATACACAAAGATAAGAATAGCACATATGGTTGGTAATACAATGTATTGATTAATAAAATGATTAAGGTTAAGTGATAAAATTTTTTAGGGTACTGATTCACCCCTCGCCTCTTAGTACACACCATTCCATTATTTCCAACAATTGGTATCAGAGTTAGATCTCTTATTTGGAAAAGTTTAAAAGACTTGAGAGAAAAGATCATACAATGGGAAGGTATAAGCTAGACAAGAGTATTGAGAATCAAAAGTTAGAGATAAAGATCTTCTATGAGAAATATAAAGAAGCTATAATTAAGATGAGATGGTTATTGGATGAAAGAAAGGTTATGGCATCTCGTTGTATTGAAACGGACTATCATGAAGAAGATATACTTGATTTATTTGAGTCTTGAGGATCTACATCTAGAAATACATCAGAAACATCTGAAGGAAGCATTACAAGTCTAAATGAAATCAATCAACATCTGGCTAGACAAGTGAAATCACTGCAAATCGGTCAAGAGACACAAATGGTAAGAATGATTGAGGTTATGAATAATGCTAGACAAGCTAAACAAGAAAGAACACTAGCAATTGATGATAGGAGGAAAATCACTGAAAAGCTACAAGAGAAAGAGTGAGAAATAAAAAGACTTACTGAACATCATCATGAGATCACCAATCAGATTATTCTTATGAGTCAGGAGGAAAACCGAATGAACATAGAACTCAATGGAAAATTAGAAGCTATTGGTCAGCTAAGAGAATAAAATGAAAGACTGAAACATGAAGTAAGAATTCAGAAACAACACAATGACATGATCAAGAGAGCTAAAGAAAGAACAAAAAGGATGGCTGATTTTCTGGATGGACAAAGAAGAGTCAACAAAAATACTAGATTAGGGTATCCTGATAATGGAGAATCACCATACCAAGCTGATCCAAAGAATGTCTACACAAATCCAAGACCAAGAAAGTAGTCATGCAATCACTGTGGAAAACCAGGCCACATATCAAATGTTTGCAGGAGCAAAATGAAAAGTATTCCTAAATCCACATCTTCATTCATAGGAAATTATTATAAATGTAACATGAAAGGACATAAAGCATATGAATGCAAATATGAGGTAAAACAACCAAAGAAGGAGACCGACATGGAAAAATACTGTCCTACTTGCAAAATGCATGGGTACCCATCTCTTGAATGCAAGAAGAAGAAAAATAAAGCATAGAAGCCTAAAGAACAAGAAAATACTTATTAACCGAGAAGAGTCGGTAACTCATATGTTTGGGATTACAATACATGGAAAAACTACACATGTGGTAGATATAGACACATAGCATCAAACTACATGAGAAAATGGGTGAGAAAGTCTAAAAGTTGGACTAACCCCAGAAAGACATGCTTACACTGTCATAAAGTTGGTCATATAAGGAAGGAATGCAGAGACCGAGTGACAAAGACAAGCACCTTTTCCAATGGAAATACCACTGAAGAGATCAGGAAGATGAGAAACAAGATGTGGAGGAAAGATACAAACACTGATGATACTGGACCAAGCAATGAAATTGGTGACAACGTATCCAATGGATCTGGTGACATCACCACCCCCACCTAAGATGAACAAGTAAGTATGGAACTGCACTATACTGAGTTATAATTTACATCAGTTACTTATACATAGTTAAAATGCCAGCATGAATACATATGCACTATGGTATTACTTGTTACAAATATGTGAATGCAATCCTGTCGTTCAATGCTTACCAAGAATCATTGGTGTACATACAAAAGCTAAGTTGTTAGTATAAGCTGAGCACCATCGATCATCATGTAAAAGAAATTGAAGTCTTTGCCAGTTATCGAGCACCATTGGTAAACCTATGAAAGGTCAAGTGAGTTTTCACTTACCCTAAGCCAAAAGTTTGTGTGATACTCGAGCGACTCTATCTTCGAACATTGAGAAGTGGGTAGAGAATAAATTGTGCAAATTAGGGAATCATCTATAAATAGGGAAACTAAAATATCATTATTCAAAAAGTGATTAAGAGAGAAATAGAGCAAAAATTAGAGGAGAGCAGAGAGAAATAGAGTGATCAGATTGTAGAGCATTCCAAGAAGATTCACGATACTCTGATAGGTCAACAACAGTGAAAACAAGTTAAAGTAAGTAGCTTGAATCACTTAGCTCACAGTTTGTTTTATAGGAAAATCCCTAAATTTGCAAAATAATGGAAACCACATCCTGTGTAACAAAGATAAAGAATGCTAAGGATAAGAAAGTTAATCTAATTAAGAACTCCACTTGTGAAGAACCTAAGTACAAAATCTATCTAGAGATTGCTTTGCAACCCGATGACACTGGAGCATTTTTGGGAATACCACCTAGGGTTTTATTGATTGAGGATGTCCATTCATACATACATTGCAAGATCGTTGAGATAGGAGATCTTGAGGTTGATCAAGCTTACACGAAGATTTACAAAGATGGAACCATCAAAGATGAGCATAAACACATCGAGGTGAAAGGGATGACAAATGCCCTAATGTTCCTGATGGAATTTAAAACTAAGTGGATTTTGACTGTGCTAAGCAGAGTACATGACCGAAAGATGTGGCTCAATGAGCCAAAACTGATCAACAGGGGTGTCATACACATAGTGACCAATTATCCTATAATCGACAAGGGAAAAGCACTCAAACATCCTCCTCGGCAAGATATAGAAAAGAATATAGGTACAAAATGGGATGGAAGAGAATTGAGGGTAAATTCCATCAAAGATCCTAAAATGAAATTCGGTGCATGTGTGCTAGGATACAAGATATTCCAAGCCAGTAGGATGAACAACATTGCATGTGGAGTAGTTGACACTGCCCAGCAGATTGTAAAGAAGGGTCTACAATTAGATCTATCTGAGCTTCTACTAAAGAAGTTAGGTGAGAACTTAAGGAAAATCAGATCTGCATATTCCAACTCATGTAAGTTTGGATCACTTCTAATGTGCATGTTTATCTACTTTCAAGAATTCTTTCCATCTATCGGTAATGTCAAATGGGATACTACCTGACCAGTGACAATTCAAATTAGTGAATTCATCAAGTCACTAGGTGAAAAATTTACATCAGTTATGGATGAATATTTTACTGGATTCAAGGATAGGATGTAGAAAAGGATGAGGATACCAGAACAACTGGTAAAAAAATATAAGATAGACATTTATTTTATGGTGGACAATGATAACACCTTTATCAAACCAGCTGTACCGTGGACAAAATGGTTAGCACCACTTGACTATGAGGTCAACATAGATCAAGCCACAAATGATATTGAAGCATTGATAAATGAAACATTGTACAAGTCACAACCAAGGTTTGGAACCTATGAGGAAGCCAAGGAAAGAATAAAAATAGGCTTAGTTGTGAAGAAAATTGACAGAAGAAAGAGAAAATGGTAAAGACACTCAAGAAGAAGTTGTCGGTAGATGATGAAGAGTTAGAACAAAAGGATGACACTGAGGGATAGTCATCCATCGATGAAGAACAACAATTGAGTGACTCTGAATCTACAAAGTCTAATGCACCACCACCACCAGTAAAGAAACCAAGGACTATTGCTGCATTAAGGACTAGAAGTCAGATAGCAAAAGATTCAACTTCATGACCGGTCAAGAAAAGAAAAGTGAGGACTTACAAAAGGAAGCCTCAAACCAGGAAACATGCACCAATGAAAAGAAGAAGACTAATAAGAAGTAAGGAAGATATAGACGAAACTGTATAGGAAGAACAACCTGTTAAGAACCAACTTCCTACTATAATTGATGATGTATGTGCATCAATGACCAAGGCAGGTTCAATAACTGACCTTAAGATTAGAAAATGGATAACTCTGGATCCCAAGGATCAGAACAAGATAGAGGAAGCAATCATCACAACCATGTATATATTTAAATATATACCATTACAGTTTGGATGTAAAATGCCACAAGAACTTCTTGATAGACTATCGGCTAGGTGGACATTTGCATTGAATTCAGAAAAATAGATAAGGGAAAGAACCATAGTTTCAGTTATGCCACCCAAGTCCAAAATGGAAGAAATTGATGAAATGATGAAGTTACATTCAAAAGGGTTCTCAGCAAAATTGAGAGCTTACAAGGTCCTACAGGGAAATTTTATTGAGCTTGGAAAAGAAAGTGAGGATACTTGGAGAAAAGAACTTGATGTACCTAAAAAGGAGACAATCCCCGAGAGAGAATTGGAACTCACTGAAAAGCCTCAGAATGAAGAAATAGAGGACATGCCTAGCACATAGCACATTCTGATAAATGATGATGAGGATGTCACTCAAACTGAATTGAATACAAAAGAAAGAAAGGTAATGGATGACATTCCTCATATTCTACAATCATTAGGGGATTCTGTATATGATAGAATCATAGATAAAAATATCATTGATATCATCGGAGATGATTCTATAGATGAGGTAAAGGCAGATGAAGATGTTACTGTTACATCTGAGCAACCCAAGGAACAAGATACAACAATGGATGCTACACAGGTGAATATACCAGTTCAAATTCCATTATTGATACAAGCTATCAATATCATCTCACAAAGAGAGAAGTCACTTGAGCCTGATGAAAGCATACCCAAGGATATGGGTGAAGAGGAACAAACTCTAACAAATGATGAGAAAAATGTAACAAATGAAGCACATAAAAAAATATATGGAGAACAGAAAGAAAATAAAGGTGAAGAAGAGAAGTAAGGTGATTCCACTCCCAATGATACCAAAGGAGATGCTGCAAATAAGACTAAGGTTGATGTGGAGATGTCTACTCCCAACTGACAGGTAGACACCGAGCAACAAGATAAAGGTACACATACTCCAAAGCCTTCACCAAGAACATCAGACCAAGAAAAGGAACTTGATATGGTACTGCATATAGGTCCCTCCACAACTCTATCTAAGAAGAAGAAGAAAAAGAATTAGAATCCAATTACATTAGATGAGATTATTGAGATGCTAGCCTATGATCCGAGGACATTAGATCCAGAGGCACTTACAAATTATGCTAAAATTTGTAAAAGAAAAGCTATCCAAGATAAGCTTAAGAAGGAGACAAAGGACACTCAAGTACTATAGACAACAAAGGAGATACTTTAGTAGATTGTACCTGATACAAATATTGATCAAAATGCTTCTATCATTGATTAATTAGCCATTCTTATCGAAGCCATCACATCACAGAATGTGGATGCAGAGAAGGCCATAGAAGAAAGTGTAAAACAAAAGTACCAATACAAATTGACAGAGAAAATAAGTTAAGAAGTGGTTGAGAACATGGTAAAGCTATTTGAACTAGTAAATGAATTAGAACCAATTATTTCAGAAGCTATCACCTTAATTCAGAAATTAAGCACATGAGAGCACTTCACTAAGGAAAATAGTGAAAAGATATCAAAGATAGATGCAAATATTACTACTAGTGCACAAGGTCTCTCAACAACTGACAATGCAATCAAGTTGCATTATGAAAAGGTAATGGAAGCTAAGAAGTTGAGAATTAAGATTAAGAGGTAGAATCATAGTTCATAGATGAGGTTACCGAGCTATAGGCTCTATTCCTACCGAATCTTGGACTACTACAAAAACATATTACTATAGCTAGACAATTAATAGCCACCCCAGAGATGTATGTCACCGAGAACATCTATGATATGCATGCAAGGATTACATTGGAGAAAATGGCCCTAGAACACCTTCAAGAAAAATGGGAGAAGATGATGGAAGACATGAAAAAATCCCATTCACACATTTTTGAAAATTTGTAAGTAATTACACCTTTGCCCTTACTATCAAAAAAGGGGGAAAATGATATGAGTAAAGGAGGAAAATGATATGAATAAAGGTGGAAAATGATATTATAAAGGGGGAAGATAAGGTGAAAAGGGAGAATAGTATAAAGGCAAGTGTACATACATATACATATACTATACCATCATATACATAGGAGTCATTCTGACAAGGTGAACACAGGGTGTATATACTAAAAATTTTAGTTTTGCACATATTAGTTTTTGATACTAATGTCAAAGGGGGAGATTGAAGACATATTTTTCCATTAGTATGCAAAGAAAAAATAGTTTTGAACCATTGGTAACACCAACACCAAAAGATAGGTTTAGTGCAACCCGACAGACAAATTGACAAGGGAACCCAACAAGAAAGTTTATAGTGTAACCCAACAGTTCAGGTTACAATATAAACCAACGACATAGTTTACAAGCGGAACTCGACAGTGTCAACCGACAGAGGAACCTAACAGAGCAGATAATAGAGGAACCCAACAAATAGTTCACAAAGGAACCCGACAGGAAGACTACAGAGAAATGAGAGCACCAGTCTACCGAGAGACAGTTATAAATCCTGAGAAATGTGGATCTGGCCTCCTTGTCAGATAAAATACTTGTGTTTTATATTTAGCTTTTTGATTTGATTTAAATCCATTTCTTGAGGGACAAGCAATGTAATTGTAATTGTTTTAATTAGTCTAAATAATTAGAAACATGCAAACTAGGAGATCAAGGTCAAGTTGTAAACCTTTGATAATAGATTTATCATTGTTATGCATGAAAACATTTAGGTAAAACTCATTGTATAAATAGATGTGTAATCAATCAGAATAGATGGATGTGATGATGATTTTAGCCACATAAAGTTCTATGGATTAGAGATAGAGTTGTATGTAGAAGAACAACAAAAGATGAAAATGGTTATCAAGAACCAGATCCAAGGCTATCGAGTGGAAGAGAGGTACTGATCAATCACTATAGGTGATACATTATATTGTGAGCTTTAATGGATCTGTAATTAGAAATTCTAGATTGCATACACTCAGGTCAATGAATTTTTTTGACTACATTATAAAAAGTGTAGAAAATAGAATAAATCCTTTGATAAGGTGGATTTAACAATCCTTTGTAAATCTCTTAACCGAGTGCACACTAAAAAGTGTTTCTAAATCTCTTAATAGAGTAGACCTTAACCAGTCTCTACATGTTACTCCTAACAGGGTAAGATCATCAAAAGTGATTAAAATTGTAAGCCTTAACCAACCCCTTCCATTCTATAGATAGTGAAGCTTTGTGGGTTTCATCCCCACCCCAGTTTTTACCTTCTAATAGGGGTTTTCTGCGTTACCAAATCTTGTGCCATGTATCAATACATTTCACGAATGTTTCTATGACTTTTTACATGCAAATTTAGTTTATGAATTGATATAACATACACAAAGATAAGAATAACACATATGGTTGGTAATACAATGTATTAATTACTAAAAATATTAAGGTTAAGTGATAAAAGTTTTAAGGGTACTAATTCACCTCTCCCCTCTCAGTACACACCATTCCATTATTTCTAATAACCTTCACTTTAAGCTAAATCTGACTCCACCATCATGTCTAGATAGTCATTTTGGTTTGAAATGACTATAAACTTGCCTATACCTACCCAAAACTAAATCTGTGGAAAACATTTTTGCATACAGAGGTCATACGACCTTTTGCATACAAACTGAGGTGATATCTACATTTAGACTGAGATAAAAATTTCAAAATTTTTATCTGCGTATTTTAGCAAAAAATTGGGGTTTGTATTTCAGTAGCATTTATCTCAGATTTTGGGAGACTAAATCAAATATCCCAATAGTTAGCCCACGCCCGCTTCCCTTACTTCTCTATAACCTATGCATCTTTACATATTTATATTGCAAAAATATCCATTTTTTAGCCCATGTGCGACTAAATTCTGACACTATCCCACCACTCCTCCTTCCTCCTACCCCTACACTCTGCTTCTCCCTCTGCCCCTACTCTCTGCCCCTCCCACCAACCCCAACCTTCTCTCCACCACTTCCAAACACCTCCTCCAAATCTTGCTACACTTCAAACCCATCCATACACATCCCTCCCTTTATTGCCACCCTCTCTACATCCTTCTCCCGCCGCATCCCCACCTTCTCCTGCCACTCACACCACCTCTGCTATCCATCCACGTAGCTCAACCTTCATCCGTACATCCCAAACTTCCTCCCCACTCATCTCTCAGCCGCCACTTCCCTCTTCTCAACCTCCATTGATACCCCTCCGCCCAAGCTCCTCTCTTCTACTTAGCTCCACCGCTCATCGCCACTCCCTAGGTTCCCACTCGCCACCCATTCTCACCATTCAAATTTTAAAATTGACGTCCATTCAACCGCCACAATACAAAGATATTGGCTTTCTACAATGACTTGTTTACCATCAAATTTAACACCATAGTTTGATGACATCATCGCATATTATAATTTCTCTACCCTCACCACATGAGGTTTTGATTTTACTCTCTGTCTTTGAAAGCTCATATCTCGCTCATTTTTTCTCCAAATTGAGTGCATTTTTTTGATTTGGGGTAGAATTTCCAAAAGATCACTATGGTGGGGTTAGTTTCTATTTTTTGTTGCTGGATTTATCAAAAATAATAGATTTTGATGACTGTACCTACCTAATCCTTCATTTGGTAACTTCTAGAGCCTTGTTCAGACTTATACGGTAATATTTTTGGGTGCATTTTTTTTGAAACTGCATGATTTTTTTGTCTAGTTTATGAATATGCAATCAATTTTCTGATTTTTTGGATTTTCTAATGCTGACAAGTTTTGGTCATTATTGTTCTTGAGATTATCTTTTGCTTACAGCCTAAAATTGGTTTGTAGGACATTATAAATGAAGAACAAATTGTAAACTACTAATGAGTTTGATGTAGGACGCTTGTCGAAGACTTTGTGTGTTTTCCAAAACTATAATGTCTGTGTTTTGTAGTTAAATAACACTTCAAATTTGGTGCTTAAAAAGAATCACTTTGCTTATGTGTTTGAAGTGTTCTCTAGATTTGTAATCCCAAAGAATTGCATAAATGTATCCTCTCCCCTCGCCTTCGTGGATCTAGGGTGCAAGTGAAATTCATGCAAATATTTTAGCATGGCTAGCTCCCAAGAGCTTTAATAAAGCTGGTGAGAGAGATTACCCAACTGGTAACAGGATAAATCCAAGCCCTTCCAAACCGATATATAAAAAATGTCATTGTGATTAATCTCACTATGAACAGGTGTTGATTATGTTATACCAGAAAGAAGCTCTCCCTCAGTACCCTTGTGGTGCGTAGAAACCTACATAACGTAACTTATGTAGGCTAGGAGGCCTCCATAATGGAGCTAATCTACCACGAGTATAACCACCTGAATAGATACCTTAATAAATTTTTTTTTGTAGTATCCAAAATCCCTCTATTTGCTGGTGCAAAAGGTCAAATACCAACTAAGACCTACTACACTTTCACAACTCTTATTAGAGACAACGGTCCCTTGGGAAGTGATTATCCTTGGGATTCAAAACTTGGTGTGCCTGAGAAGTGAGTGAACTTTAAGGAGGAGCTCATGCCTCCTAGATTCTAAGTTGTCTTCTATGAGTAGGCATGGATGAACTTTGGTTCAAGTGGGAATTCTATAGATATTTCCCTGGCTTACCTAGGATTGTGGTGTGTCTGTTCTTTTTACAAAAAGTATTCTTCTTGATGTGTCTTGCATGAGTGAAACATAAAAATAGAAACCAAACAATCAAAACAAACATCAACACAATAAACAAACTCAAAATCTATACTCTTATGTGTTAAGCTGTGAACTCTTGTCTGAGTTTCTTTATCTAGTGTGAACTCTACAAATTAGTCAAATTGTTGTCCAAGTTGATATCCTGTCACACTGGTTATATCTGAATTTTTACAAATCTATGTTCTCCCAACATCACTACTAGTTTGTCATTTGATGCAATCTGTTGACAGTCTGACTCCTTGCTATTTTGAAATCTGACTTTGCTATACTAGTCCTAGTGACTTGTTACTTTAATCATCTTTGTTCGCGCTATCCTTATCCTAAGTTGCAAGAGAAGGTTCATTAACCTTGACTCAAGATCAGAGTCATCTCTCTCTCTCTCTCTCTCTCTCTCTCTCTCTCTCTCTCTTAGTTGGACATTATCTCCTTTTTCCTTTGGTCTTGGACTTAGTCAACACTTTAGATATCACTTCAGCACCTGTTAGGCAATCAATTGATTTATCATACTTTCTCTTCAACCTTCTAAGAAAGCACATAAAGACAATCTTACAATGTCTAAAATAAAATGGGCTACACCTTATGGTCCTAATAACAAGAACAAAGAGATTCTTATGGCAGCTTTATCAAAACAACTTGAAATTTTGAAATGTGAACTCCAATAATTAAAGAGGGAAAAGCATACACAATCCAACAAATCCTCCTTAATATCAAAATGTCCCTTTCTATTTGATCATGATTCTCACATCTCTCCACTTCCTTCCAACATGGATAAATCTTGGTATGGCAATCCTATCTTTGATCAAGAGAGTGGCTTTAAAGCCTTGAAAGCTACTGAAAACACCACAAAGTCTTCCTCCAAAGGGATTAGTAACCTCATGAAAGAAAAACATTGGGTTAAACACAAGATGGATTTCACTCCTTTAGGACAATCTTATGAATCAACATTGGAAGAACTTCTTGAGCATGACCTCATCACATTACCTCAAGTCACATAATGTAGATTGAAATTATTGAGTACCTATTGTGCATATCATTGACATAATGAGCATAAAACTTATCTTTCATGGAGTTGAAACATAAAATCCAAGATCTCATAGATGATGGCATAATCGAAGTGGAAAATCCTAATGATTCATCTAATCTCAAGCATCATCAATATCAAGAATCTATGTCTAGAAATGATTTGCATATCACATCTACTTCTTCCACCATTCTCCCATCTCCCTAAAGCTTCAAAACCAGCCACACAATATCTATCAAGAATTGAGCCTAATGATGACTATGTCTACCCTCAAGGACTACCTTCAAAAGAGATCCAAGATAATTTGCATACAACTCCAGTTTTTTCTTAGGATTCAAAGATCATAGACCCAAATCTTCCATGTGCTTAAACTAGTATTATGCCTACTAAAAATTATACTCCATTAGCCTTTCAAGAATCCCATATGCAGATCCAAACTCCTACCTCATCCTTGGAAGTGGCTCTATGTCAAGAGGACAATCCAAAGTGTGAAGAAATAAATATTAGTAATGATCAAGATCAAGATACCATCCATCCTTATCCAATGGTTGACCAAAGTCACATATCTCAAGAGTCCCATGATGATTTTATCATCCCCTTCCATTTCCTCCAAGAAGATATCCCTCCATCTCCCAAGAAAGATTAGGATATCCTTTCCACCATCTCTAATGGGCATATTGAAAATCAAGAGAAAGGTACCCTTTTCACACCATGTAATGACCCTTGTCAAGATCAGAGCATCCCATTATCCCCTTGTCATATTATTCCATATCCATAAACCATCATTCCTTTAAATCCCTTGCATAACAATAAATCCCCTCAAACTTCAATTTCTCCTATCCAAGCTACTCATGCTCCTATTGATATAAAGGTGAATTCAAAAGAGAAGAACCTTGGTTATGAAGCTCACTCTAAAGATGTTCATATCTCTTTCACACATTATATCACTCCATTCAATTGTAAGAATCATCCTTCTCCACCCTCCAAATCCATCCTTGGTCCCTATATCCCAAAGTTGAAACCGTCAAACCTTCCATCTATATTGGGTCCTTATATCCCTCCATATACCATGCCTATAACTACTATTTTTTCATCCACTTACCCTATCCCCTATCAAGATCAACAAAGACATGCATCCTTGAATCCTCCCTATCAACCCATCCATATGAACCAGTCATATCAGCCTTATTCATCCACAGTTCCCAAGTCTTTTGGAAGCAATTCAGATGTACACTGAAAGAATCACAAATACAAGAATCCACTTACATATGAAGACCATTATGTGAAATCTAATCAACATGTGACTAAAAAGAAAAAGGAAATATTCAAGAGACCACAAAGGTCCACTGAGAAAATAAGAAAATCAAAGAAAATATGGGTTCCTAAATCCATCATGGAAGAATTACATTCTAAATCATCCAAAATAAAAGCAAAATCAAAAGCTATATGGATTCCCAAGTCTCTTCTAAAGGACTTGGATAGAAAAAAAAATCAAAATCTATGTGGATTCCCAAGTCTCTTCTAAAGGAATTGGATACAAAAATAAACAAAAAAGTTAAGTAGATTCCCGAGTCTCTCTTAAAAGGCTTGAACAAAAAGGAAAAGGCACAGTTGGCATCCAAGCTTCTAAAGTCTTCTACTTCATCTCCATCTAAACATCTCCCATATTCTAACTCTATTTTGGGTCCTCATGTCCCAAAATCTATTACCTTGAATAATTCACACTCTTCTCCATCCATCTTGGGTCCTTGTGTACTAATGAACCTGTTTACTGTCTCTATTATATTAATCCTTACACTCTATTTTCAAGTATTATCAGAAAAATTGTGAACTTCTAGTCAGTTGAACTTTTGTTAAGTATAGAAAGAACCATTAAACCATGGGTGGAATAGATATGTTGTATTACGCCAATATTATATATATGTTGCAGTATTTCATATAATAATCAGAATGTGTGTTCTAACATCTGGATTAATTTGATAAGTTTCTTGCATGAATATCTTTTGCATATTAACTAATCTTGCTAGGAAGTAGGAGTTGTAGGGAGTGGTCGACAACATTGAAGGAGGATGTAAAGACTAGCTTTGAGTGGATAAGCCATCATGGCATCAGAAGACACGGCTGCCACAAATTAGGAGTCACTATTTCAGAGATGCATAAATGTATCTCTACTATATTCCCTCTATATTACCAGCATATTGACTTGATTGCCCAGACTTCATTGTGCACGTCATAGGTCATTGCACTTCCTAATTTCTCTCTTTGGCGCAATTTTAGTTAGTTAGTTTCTTTTCTATTTTGGAATAAAGAAGTCAATCCTCTATTGATAGGGAGGAGACTGTTTGTTTGTAAGTTCGTATTTTTGGAAGAAAAATGATGTTCTGATCGTATCTTTCTTAGCAAGTTCATTTTCAGCTTCATGTCTTATTCTCATGTAATTATTTTTGAAAGATAATGAAGTAACTTTTGGTTCATATTCTGTGTTCATAGATTAGCAGAAGCCAACCAAGGGGCCCCACTTGGTAGGTGGATTAGAGTAGAAGTAGAATATATTTAATTTTTGCATTTCCAGCATTCTAGATATAAGATTGTAGTTTCTTCCTATAGCATTGTACTTTATGAATGTTCCTGCAGCACCTGCAAGGATAGCTATAGTGAATGCTCTAGGTTGAAAGAATAGATTTAAGTAGAGTTTGCAAGTTGTAGCATTAATTTTAGTAAGGATTAAGTGTGTTTCCTTTCTTGTAGCCCTAGTATAGATTCCTTTCCTGTAGCATAAGTAGAATGGCTCATTAAGGAACTTAGTGCACATACTGTGCCATACCATTTCAATTATACGTCCCTGGGTTGACAAACTAAATGCACCTCATGGTGGGAGAAGTGATCCTTAGATTGAATAAACTATTCCTAAGAGAGGCTTTGGGCATGATTTCTAAGCACCTATTGTGAGGCGGCTCATGTACCAAGATCCATACCCACTAATACATCAAAGCCTCAAGCTATTCCCTCCATTTTTCCTCCATCCATCCACTACCCTTCAAGGGTTATGTCAATGTTTATCTTATCACCATTTCCATCTACCTCTACACAAACCTTTCAATACCCTATCCAATATCCCACACCTACCTACTACCCATCCATCACACATCCTTACATTCCTCTTATCCATTCCATCACATAAATCCTTGGCTACCATCTCCCTTATCCTCCATTTAATTCCCTACCATCACCTTATCATCATCTTTGAGCACACTTTCAATGGCCTTGGCCCATCATATCATATATTTCAAAGGAACACTATCCAAAGAGAAAGAAGCTTAAGTCCTCCATAAAATCAAAAGTATAGAAAAGAAATAAAGAAAAAGTACCTTGGTGAAAGCTCTGTAAACAGTCACCTTGGTAGAAAAAGTAAAGATAAATCACTCCATCCTATGGTGAAAACCACTTCTTGTGGTGCCTTGGATAAGTACCATGATGAAAACCTGGAAAACAAGCATCAGGCATAATTCCTCCTACTTGCACTCTTCAATTGGGGGCAAGTTCCTTCCATGTCATCTTATCCTTCGTACCTTACATCTCGCTATCCTATGAGAATACATGGTCCTTATGGTGATTTTGACAAGGTTGAGCCTATCCACAAACACACATGTATCAACCCATCCATTATCCTTTCGATCAACCTATTCACTTTCTCTCATCCATGGCACCCTATCATGATCTTGCTTATCCAAATCCTACCCTTCCTATCTCTGACCAGTACTTCCCTAATCCCAAAACATTCACTTATACCTCCATCACCCCTTATCCCAATCATGTTATCTCATCACTATCCTATCTAACTAACCCATTGGTCTTAATCATAATGAAGAACAAAAAATGCAAAAAAGTTTCTCAAAAAGTCTCTTGACATGTCCACTCTTTAAGACCACATTCTTTTCATGACATCAAGTCATTATCCTATATGCTATCCAACACTTCTCCATGAGCCTACATTTCTATACTCTTTTTTTCCCTAGCTTGGGTAATCTTGAGGAGACTGTCCTTAAGGGTTGCATTCACCCTCTTTATCCATCATTGTCTATTCGCTTCATCCATCAACTTTCTAATCTATCTGGAATGTCCTCTACCTTGCTAGACATTGGGGGAAAACCAATCTGATATTTCTTGAGAATGAACACTTTTGGTTCTTTTGACAACCTTCCTAGCTTGAAACCGATCTAGAGTCATAGTCTGGGGGATATTGAATCAGCTTTTTCCTTGCAGTATGAGTTAATTCAGTCATCGCAATCAGAGTTTGTTAACATGGGGCATGGGTCCCCACATTAGATCACATCTTTTGGATTACACTAGAGTTATTAATCTTTTCATTTCTGAAGGACATCTCACTACTGATGCAACACGTGTTTCTCAACACCCTAATCAAAAGTGTTTCTTAACACTATCTTTGGATGCATATGTGTTTCTTAACACACATTGGATACCACAAATGTAAAAAATAGATCGATAGAACTTAAACACATCACACTCACAAGCATGATGGTGTTTCTCAACACCTCATACATGTACACATCTCAAAACTTTTAAACTAGCTGAAGTATGCTGAACTTCTATTTGTATGTTGTCTATTTTCATTGATTTTTTGTTAATCATTTCTTTGTCTACTTCTTGTTGGTGTTGTCTCGATAATCCTACAATTTCAAATAAACTGGGTGTATGTGATAAGAGCTCCTGCATTAAGGCAAAAAATCCTCACATCCCTCGATCCTGTTTATTTATACACCAACGTAAGGTTGGAACTATCTCCTTGACTGTTATTGCTCTATTTGTTTACACAAGATCACACTCATGGTTATCTTGGTTTTGAATGCCTCAATAGTGGTATACTCTTGCAACATCAACTAGAAACAATGTTCAGGTCATCTAAGCTTTTGTGCCTCGATGCTTATGTTAGTTTCTCATATCTTATCCAATGAAAGTCATACTCATATTCTTATGGTCGTAATGGCAACAGTAAGGATTGTATAGACTCCAATATTCAAAAAATGCTCGGTGATGAAAAATTTTCAATGCTAAAGGTTCAATGACTACACCTTAGGTTGCATTTATGTTAGTCTTGCATCTACATAGTGTTGAAATATACATAATATCGGTATCCCTCTCCAATGTGAAGGATTTAAGATTCTTTTCAATCAATCTTCATTTTGTTAAGTGGATAGTTTTGCGTGAACATGACACCCCTCACTAATTTGACTGTCCTGATTCCATTTCTAGGATCAAAATCAAAATCTGAGGTTTGACCTTTTTAGTCAATTGCAGCAGACCACTTGCACAATCAATCTTCTAGACTCTAAACCACTGGAAATATCTCATGATTTTCTTCTAATCAATCCTTGTATCATACTTTTGGTCAATCTCAGTCACCAATACCTCTCATCAAGTACAAAATATGTCCTAACTGCTTGGGACCTTTTTCTAATTAGATTAGCTTCTTCTTGCATCATATTATCAACCAAATTTCTTCTCATCACTAGGGCACCTAGCACTACTTTTATTTTTCTCTTGATGGGGCAGGATCGGGACATCATCATTCTAGTGATCACATCCTTGATCAAAACCCCATCGCTTGGGGCATCTCAGCTTCATCACATCAAATCAAATTGAGATCATCTTAAATCAAAGGCAACCTAATCAATGGTATTATTCAGTGGGGAATGCACTCAAAAAAAGACAAGATTAGTCTTATAAGGGATATTCATTATTGAATCCATATAAATTGATCAAATTGGCTTCGTCACTTCAAATCTAGTCAATTTTCTTGCTAATCAAATCTCTTAACGGTAATCAGTTTCATTGCTTCAAATCAAACTGGTTATTCATTCAAAACCAATCAAAAGGTTTAAGAGTTCTTGACAGATGTCCAGTTTCATTGCTTCAAATCAAACTGAGTATTATTTTTATGTGTTTTGATTGATCTTCCTCCAATCAAGCTCGAATTCGATCTTCTTCTTCAAAAGAATAGTTTCATCACTTCAAATCAAATTGTTCTAGGTCTTCTTGCTAACAGGTCTTTGAAACAATGCACTGATCACACATCAATTCAAAGAGGGGTAAATGTAATCACATAAAAATTGTCATCTAAACCCTAGACCCTCAATCTCAACAATTAATCAAGAAACCCTAATCTTGATAAACTCTAGGTCTTGAATCAAATAGACAATTCCTCAATCCATCAAATTTGAACTGATTTGACCTAAACCCTAGGTCCTAATCAATCATTGTACTTGATTAATTAATTAATTAATATTCTGATATATTAAATAAATAAAATTACTAAATTGTCAATTAAATAAAAAAAGAATTAAATTAATTAAGAAAAAAAAAAATGCATTCAAAATCATTTAAATTATTAAAAATGCATATGACATCATCAAATCTAGTCAACTGATTATCAGATTGGAAACAATCCAGTTCCACTCAATTAACTAATTCTCCACTATTTATAATTTTGGAAACATTTCAGTCAACTAAAAACTAATTTTGGAAGTTTCCAAAAAGAGTGATCAGTCAGTTCAGTCAACTGAATCTTTCGACCAATCATCATCTTTGCACATGGATTGTGCTTCCTCAAATTGAATCTGAGCCACTCTTTTCTTTTGATCTCGACCCTCGATTCGACACATATTTTCTATAAAGGAGAAGGTCATTTCATTCACAAAGGATCCTAACTTTTTCTATCATTATTATACTGCATTTTCTTTTTAAGTATTTTACATTTTATCTTTTAATCATTTAGCATTGTTGTTATTACTTTCAAGCATGCAAACAATTTAATTTAGAGCACGTTTGATTTTGGGTTTTAAAAAAAATCTTAAATACTTCATTTGGTGCTTCTAAAATGAATCTCTAATTAGATTGGATTAACAACAATCTGCATCTTGCATTTATCATTTAGATTACTCAATCATATAGCTTTAAAAGTCCTTCATTTAGAATAGTGTGTAGTCACTGGACTTTGTGATGACCTAAGAGAAAAGTTCATACTCCTGCTTACTAGAAGGCAATGAACCATTGTCAGTTATCTTAGGGTGCTTTTAGTATTTTGGTTTTCATATTTTCTAACTCACTAATCACTTAATGGATCATTGAAGTGTGTGTGTTTGTAGCTACTAGAACAGGTACCCATTTTCATACATACACATACCACTGAAAAATAATTTCAACCAGAACTAGTCCTAATTGCTAAGCTAACCACCTTTGAGACTACAGAGTTGTAGGACAATTTACCCAAAATAGAGTCTGCATTGAAGGATAGTGTTCATAATGAAAAAAATACCTTATCAATCCTTGAGATCTCTAGCAGAAGCAATAGACATGAAGGATTGGAGAATATGTTGATGATTGGGTAGATATTAAAGAACCAGAAAGGAAAGTGGAAGAACTTGTGGCTCTAATAGAAAGAAGGAAAAAGAGAGGTACGAGTAAATTTGAAGGGAAGTTATCCCTAAAATGTTTTCTTGTAATAAGATTGGTTATTTTGAATCTAGATGACCCACAAGGATTTGTAAGGATAATCCTAAGTTTCATAGGCCTAATTACTCAAAAGATAAGGAATGCTACTATGCTAGTAAAGGTGTGTTTGAAGATGATATTGTGGATGATGAAGAAATTGGATTTGTTGCTATTAAAGATGATGAGCCTATTCATGATGAAAAATACCTTGTGTTGCATGTTGAAAATAAATCAGACTGGATCATTGATAGTGGATGTTCACATCATATGACTAGTGATAAAGATAAATTTGTTAAATTGAGTAAATATGATGGTGGTGTTGTCAGATTTGGAGATAACACTTGTAAGTCGATCATTAGAGTAGGTTTAATATATCTTGATGGGAAGACTAACACTGATGATGTCTTTCTTGAGTGATGGACTTAGACAAGGGATATCACTTATAGTTCATGAATGGGAAATGTGTTATCACAGGTCAGTCTAGAAACTTGATCACATTAGGTAATAAATCAAGAGGTAATGTGCATGAGATGAATAATACTAAGATAACCCATTTTGTTGCAAAGATAGATTAAATCTAGTTGCGGTATAAAAGGTTTTTTCACATAAATTTTGATAATATTGTAAAGGATAGTAACATTAATGCAGTCGGAGATTTGCCAAAAATTGTGAAGCCTACTGACACTATGTGTAGAGTGTATAATGGGACAACAAAATAAGAGAAACTTTATGAGAAAATTATTTACAATGAAAGATAAGTTGGATCTAGTACATATAGATCTTTTTGGTCCTATCAAAACAAGGTCTTAATATGGTGAAAGGTACTTTATACTCTTTGTTGATGACTATTCTAGGATGATGTGGCTTGCATTTCTTAAAGAGAAATCTAAAGCATTTGATAAGTTCAAGATTTTCAAATAAAAAGTTGAGAATGAATTTGGTTTGAAGATAAAATGATTGAGGTCAGATAGAGGTGGATAATTTACATCTGATATGTTTAATGCTCACTATTAAGAGCACGCGATATGCAGACAAAAATATGGACCTAGAACACCATAGAAAAATGGGATTGCAAAGAGAATAAATAGGACTATATTAGATGCTTCCAGGACTATGTTTCTTGAAGGAAATATTCCACATATGCATTGGAGACAGGAAAGAAGTAATGGATTCTACAATTTGAATCGAGTACAGATTAGAGAAGGTATGAATAAGATACCTTATGAACTTTGGTTTAATCATACTCCCACTATGAAATATTTCAGAATATTTTGTTGCAAGTGTTACATAAAAAGGGATGATGAGATAGGAACGTTTGATGCTAGAAGTGATGAAGGAATTTTCCTTGGATATTCTCCAAAAATTAAAGCTTACATATGTTTCAATTTAAGACTAAGGAAAATAGTTGAAAGTGCAAATGTGAAGATTAATGAAAGGTTTCAAATTCAAGAAAGAATTTACGACTGTGATCTAATTTCATAAAAGAGGGATATTATTGCTATACAAGAAGAAAATAAAAATTATGAGATTGACAATGAAATTGAGGTATGCTTGAGTGAATCCACTAAGAATCCTAAGACTCCAAAGTATGTTCAGAGAAATCATGATAAAGGTTAAATTATTGGTAATGCTAATAAGAGCATGATGACAATATCAAAGCTTAGGAACAAACTTTGTTTGATTTCACAAGTAGAACCTAAGACTAATGATGAAGCATGCAAAGATGAATCTAGGATTAAGGAAATGCGGAAAGAATTGGACTAGATAGAGAAAAAAAAACTTGGGAATTAGTTCCTAGACCCAAGGGTAAGAATGTGATTGGTACTAAATGGGTTTTCAGAAATAAAATGAATGAAGAAGGAATGGTTATAAGGAATAAGTCTATATTGGTTTGTAAAATCTATTCACAATAAGAAGGAATAGATTTTGAAGAAGCATCTTCCCTTGTTGCTAGATGAGAAGCATTGATATTGTTTCTTCCTTATGCAGAACATAAATACTTTAGAGTATATCAGATTTATGTGAAGTCTGCATTTATGAATGGTGGTCTAGAAGAAGAAGTCCACATTGAATAACCTAATGGTTTTTGTTTGACAAATGATAGAGATATGATTTGTAGATTGAAGAAGGCATTGTATGGTCTAAAAAAATCTTCTAGAGCTTGGTATGCTCGGTTAGATAGGTATTTATTACTTCTTGGCTTTAGAAAAGGTAGTGCAGATAGTAATTTGTACCTAAGAACTAGTGAACATGGAATCTTGATTATTGAGGTATTTGTGGATAACATTGTTTTTGGAGACAATGATGAAATGAGAAAGAATTTGGCAAAGAAATTAAAAGTGAATTTGGAATTTCTATGATTGGTGAAATCAAGTTCTTCCTTGGTTTTCAAATTACTCAAAATGAACATAACATTTTTATTTCTCAAAACAAGTATCTTAAGGAGTTGCTAAAGAAGTTAGGGATGAAATAATGTAAACTTGTTGGAACACCCATGGTTATTTGATGCAAGCTTACTAATGCTAATGAATCTCAGAGCATCTTATAGACAAAATATAGTTCCATGATTGGAGGTTTGTAGTACTTAACTCACACTAGACCAGACGTAGCTAGTGCAGTTGGAATTCTTGCAAGGTTTCAAGGTGATCCTAAGGAGACTCACCTTGCTATAGTTAAGAGGAAATTTAGATATATGAAAGGAACATTGGAATATGGATTATGGTATGAAAAATATGCTGATTATAGATTGCATGCTTATACTGATGCAGATTGGATAGGAAGTGTCGATGATAGGAAGAGAACTAGTGGTGGTGCATTTTTACATGGAAAAAGGTTGGTTTCATGGTTAAGGAAGAAACAAGACTGTATAGCTCAATCTACTTCTGAATCAGAATATGTAGCTACTACTCTTAATAATACACATATTGTTTGGATGAAACAGATGCTAAAGGACATTGGGATAACCTTTGGAGAGCCATTGGTTATATTTTGTGATAATACAAGCACAATGAACATGTCAAAGAATCCTATTATGCATTCAAAGACAAAACATTTTTAAATCAAGTATCACTTTTAAGAGACAATGTTGTAGAAAAGGAAGTCAGATGGGAGTACATCAGTACAAAGGAGAAAATAAAACATATATTCACTAAACCTTTGAAAAATGATGCCTCTGAGTATCTCAGAGGTATGCTTAGGGTGAGAACCCCTCCTTGTGAGAACTAAATGATATAGCTGGAATACATCAGTCCTGTAGCTATAGGAACTATACTATTCAATGGAATTGATGCCTGGATCTACTCCTTAGGGGGAGTGATCAGAGGAACACAACATAACATATTTGGATGATCAAGCACCTAGTTTGTTGTAGGCATGAAGATTTGAAAAATCTATATCTTGCAGTGATGGAATGTGCATAGAATGAAACAAGCTATGGCACCCTTTTCTATTGATGTCAAAGGGGGAGAGATATAAGTATAAAATCACTACTATTTTAGGGTGAGATGTGAAGAGGATGTTGATAAGATTGTATTAAGAAAGCTACTTTTGGGTTGATGTATTTTCACATATGTTTCCATCAATGCCAAAGGGAGAGATTGTTGGAATTTTTTCTTTTTGAGGTGTTGACATTCATATTTTGTCACTGATGTCAACATATGATTTAGTTAGTTTCATTAGGAGTCTCAGACATAATGGTTATGATTGGAACATGCAGGTCTGACAGGGATGTACAAACAATGTATGATGTTACAGAGTATGCGCGCATGGATTTGAGTAGAAGTAAGTATGTATACCTTATTTATAAGGTCATTGGATTGTATGTGGTTATTTTCATGAGTTATAGCTATTTTGGTGATGACTGGCTTTAGAACAGTGACATAGTATTATGACAGAGTTAGTACCTATGTTTTTGGGATAATTTATATGTGAGAATCTATTATGTTATACGGGCTAGAGGTGTGGTAGAAGAAATGTTGGAGAATATTATTTGTGATTCTTGGGTTTTTAGGTTCTTGGTGATGTCAGATGTGATGTGTGATCTTGTAGAGACCTACTTATGGCGGACTATAATGGTGTAACATGTTTAGAGGATGGAAAGCTTGGATTATGGTCTTGGAACATAATTAATGATTTATATTTAATGTTTACTTATTTAAGGTACTGTGTGTATCTTAGAAAGGGTCCATGTATTTATTTTTGCATTGGGAAAGTCTTAATAGGATGACCTAATTGCTTGTTGTAACTTGTATAAATGAAAGTCATTTCCCATTGTTGAAACATGAAAGTGGAATGCGAAGAATATGTGGATGCAAATTCTACTGATATAGAGTAGTGACTATAGTAGTAATTAATTTCATTGGAACTTTATAAGAAAAGAAAGTTGTTATCAGTCAATTCATTATTATAAGTATATCTCTATACTTTCTTTTTGGATAGTGGATCCAGAAGGTGGGTTTAATGTTCACATTTGAGTATTGTGCTTGAGATGTGAACCTCATTGTATTACCCCTAACAGGGATCATCCTTTAACATGGTTTTGTACTAAATGTAATACCTAGCTGCTTATAGGGATAGATCCCTAGGTAACAAGGACATTATACTGTTAATACATTATTTGTGGGTGCTAATTCCCACTGGGATTTTTTTTTCCCTTAACAGGATTTTCCTTGACACCAAATACTTCTGTTATAATTTTCATTGAGTAATTGGTGTTTAAGTTTAAATTTTATAATAATTGGGCACACAATTGATTCACACCTATCTGAGGTGTGCTAAAAATTTTATGGATGGAGGATAGAGGAAATGAATTGGATAAGGAATATAAGATGTAGGATAGGAATAGGATGTCAAGATTAAATAAAGATAAAGTGGGTGGAGTTAGATAGGACAATGTATAGTTTTTGGATAATGCATAAAGGATATGGAGGATGCAGATGATGGAGGGAATTAATAGGATTTTCAATATCAAATATGGGAAGAGGAAGAAGCTTTCCCCCAAGTGTAGAGGGTAAAGAGGATGGAAGGATTATGCATGATGCCTGTTCTCTATCTTTTCATCATGGCTCTTGTCCAAGGTGCTTGTTTGCCAAATTTTCATCAGTGGACAATTATTTCTCATTATTTTTTTTTGGTGGGGGCATCATAATTGGATAAATGGATCAAGATATGTTGGATACATGCTCATAGATATTGGATATATTCTCGCAGATATTTGCTGATAGGAGGGATAAGGATTTATGCAAAGGATTGGATTAAAGTGATTATGTAAAGGATTGGATTAGTGGGATGGAAGGATTAGGAAGGAGTGGAGGATAATGGATGGATGATTGGAAGAATTGTGGATAAAGGGATGAGGGATTGGGAAATATCTTCATCGGAACACACCTTGAAGGGTGGTGTAATGGTAGAAGAGAATATGGAGGAAAAAATATGGATTTAGGTGGACTTAGGATAACAGATTTTGGAATATAAGGACAAAGAATGGATTTGGAAGGGGATGATGGAATATGTGTAGATGGAGGATTAGGGGAAGCATTTGGAAGCTTGAAAACCAACATGGATGTTTCTTTTGTATGAAAGTATTTTACAAGGGATTTCGGGATCCACATTGTCTTTGATTTGTCTTTGTTTTGTCTTTTCTTTGTAATGCTTTAGCATATATATATATATACATATATATATATACATATATATATATATGTATATATATATGTATATATATGTATATGTATATATATATATGTATATATATATATATGTATATATATATATATATGTATAGATATA
>MU226625.1:249454-270375 GCA_018584345.1 Thuja plicata
CCCAAGCATAATCACCTAATGGCAATCAAGAGGATATTTAGATATCTTAAGGGAACTATAGACTATGGTTTATGGTATCCTAAATCAAAGAATACACAACTTCATGTGTATACTGATGCAGATTGGGAAGGTTGTATTGATGACAGGAAGAGCACTTCAGGAGGAGAAGTATTTCTTGGATAAAGTTTGGTATCTTGGACAAGCAAGAAGCAAAACCGTATTTTTCAGTCAATGATAGAGGCATAATATGTTGCAGTAGCACTAAATTGTACAACAATTGTTTGGATCAAGTAGATGGTTAAATACTTTGGTATTCAGGTTGACTATCCTATTGTTATTCATTGTGACAACATTAGTACTATTAACCTTGTGATGCACACAAAGACAAAACACATAGAGATCAAGTACCATTTTCTGAGAGAAAAAGTTGCAGACAAGGAAGTGACATTGGACTATGTAAGAACAAAAGATTAGTTAGCAGACATTTTCATGAAGCCTTTAGCAAAGGATACTTTTGAGTATCTAAGGGAGAAGTTGGGAGTCATTCCCTCTCCTAAGTCTGATTAAAGAAAGCAACAAGTACATCAGTCCTGTGTGACTGATGAATGGTTGACTACTCTACTTTTGGAGTAGTACCTGTGCATAATGGTTTATGGCACCCTTTGCTATTGATGTCAATGGGGGAGTATGTACTAAAAACAAGGAACACAAACAAAGAGCTAAACAAGGAACACATAGAAGGAGCTTATACTCTGGGGGAGTATACATATAAAAGATAGTCTATGTAACTGCAGTAGTGTCGATGAATCTTTGATGAGGATATTGAGAAGATTGTAAAAGAAAGAAGACACCATGAAAAAAAGTTTTTTTTATCATATGTTGCCATCAATGCCAAAGGGGGAGATTGTTGGAGATTTGATTCTGAACAGTTCATTGATTGTATGTTTTTCATTGATGACAACATATAATACATATCAGTACTTTTGTATGTACTTATCCATATGATGACATGAAGACTTGCATGGATAGATACATGTTGTTAACATGTTTATTATTCTATGTTCATACATGTAGACCCAGATATGATATTTTAGTTAAGATATGTAATTCTATTATTGACGGTTATAGTTCTGGAGGAATAACGGTTTAAGGCCGACGTATGTAACATTTTTATTGAGTTGTGCCTATCTTCAAGATATGCTTGTGTATATTCATGATGAGTTATGAGTTTTTGATATTAATCTAAGGGTGCCAAACGTAGTTCAAGAAGATTTCAAAGTTATGGTTAAATTGGTGAAGCCGACTTAGTGAAGCGATGCGTCTATTCAGTTTATACTTGCGCGGTTGTAATTATGCTTGCACACTTAGTAGAGCCGACAAGGATGTTATGAAGAGTTGTCTTACAAGTCCCATGATCTCATACTTGGTGTATGTACTTATAGAAGGTCATTTGTGATACGAAGAGTTGCGAAAGCCAGAGATAAGAAAAGCAAAGAAGAGTGTAAAAGAAGCAGAGCTATATTTATCATATGTTGATAATATACATATTGAAGTAGAAGATTTTAGAACATAGAGAATATTGTTGTAGTGCTTTACAAGAGGTTAAAGCATCAGCACACAAAAAGGAACTGATTAGACAAGTAGTGTCACAAACATCAGTTCACCTTGTTGATACAGTGTGTATCAAATAACCAGAAGGTTGTAGCCTTCACCACTTGGACAGTGAGTCCACCACCCCTAACAAGGTTATTGTAAAAGACTCCTAATAGGGTCGAACCCTTAACCAAGTCACTATACTACTACATTGTAATGAACAACTCCTAACAAGGTTGAAATATCTTTTAACAGGGATTACTATCTACAATATAGTTCTTTGTGGGTACTAATTCCCATCGGGGTTTTTACCATTTGGTTTCCCCGTAACCAAATTGATGTGTTGTGTAATGTGTTATCTGAATGTGCATTTACTTTGTATCAATCTAGATTAATAAGTATAAGAAAAGATAAAGTTGTTGATAACTGATTCATCCCCCCCTTTCAGTTATCCTTGAAGTATTCTAACAACTTATTCTTTGACAAAGGATGGAGTCTAACACAAGATGAAGCCATTGAAGGAAACAAGAGAAAAGGTATGTAGTAATGCCAGAATATGTTTAGTCTATGGAATAATTTTTTTTGAAGGTATGAGACATGATCATATGTGTTTTTCTCTAATTCCAAAAGTGGGTAAAGAAGTAGAAGATGTACCTGCAAAAGTTGCATACTTGTGGGAGGAGATTCAGGATATTGTTTCTGATAATGTACTTGATGGATTACCATCATTGAGAAAGATCAATCACCAGATGGAATTGATCCCAGGGGCCAGTTTTCCAAACAAGGCAAGTCATATGATGACTCCAGCAGAGAGTGAAGAATTGAAAAGACAAGTGCATGAGTTATTGTAGAAGGGATTGATCTCAAAGATCTTGAGCCCATGTGTTGTACCAATAGTATTATCACCAAAAAAAATGGAGAATAGAGGATGTGTACAGATTCTTAAGCTATCAATAAGATCACTATCAGGTACAAATTTCCCTTTCAAGGAATGGATGATATTATGGATTGTTTGAGTGGTGATGGGTATTTCACAAAGATAGATCTAAAGAGTGTATATCACCAAATTAGGATGATAGAAGGAGATGAATGGACGACAAACTTCAAGAAAAAGGAAGGCTTGTATGAGTGGTTAGTCATGCCTTTTGGGATAACCAATGCACCAAGCACATTCATGTGGCTCATGAATAAAGTACTGAAAGAATTTATTTTAGTGAGAAGTTGAATGATGTCTGTGTATGTATAAATCATACCTTCATGAAATAAAGGTTCTATCTATCAATTCTATGGAAACAATAATGCAATTTAATCTAAGAATTGACAAATAAAGCATTTAACATCTCATGGATCTCTAACTAAGCTTTGCTAATAGAGCTCCCAACCTTAATCTCTACTAGTGACAATCCTAGAATGAGAATTTTGATAAAGACCTGCCTAATATAGCTCAAATTATCTCAATTTCTATGATATTTGATTCAAATGCTCTCAAAAATGATCTCAATTATGCTCAATTTCTATGAAAATACCTATAATATGGATTCTTTGCATTCCAATTTTCTAGGATCATTATGCTGTCAAATTGGCTTCTATTTATAGAATTTTCCCAAGTGTAGGGGGTAGATTTACTTGATCATGATTAAGCCTTGGTTGAGTGAAATATTTGAGATGGTTTGAAATGGGAGGACAATTTAAATTCTTGTCTCAAAGGTTGGGACAAAGAGACAAATTTGAGTGATTGCGATTCAAAGCTCAAAATGAGTGATTGAGATTGCAAATTAGGAGTGATCCATGTGCTTTGTGTTCTCAATTCTCATTGGTTTCTCAAATTCATGTTGACTGATATTAGGATTTATTAAATTTAATCAATTAATTAAATTATCTATGTAGGGGAATAGGTTGGATTTGATTTTTGATTTAAACTATATAATTAATTGATTAAAATCAATTATATACTTTGATTAATCCCCTTAGGCTTATATTTAATCATTTGATGTCATTATTTATTTAATCCTTTGATTTGATTTGATTTTGTCTAATTTGATTTATAAATGTCCATTTGAAATTGATTTGATCCATTTTAATGAAATTTAGAGCATTTGGCTGAGATTTGCAGATTTTCTTGATAATAGAAGACCTGCCCAGTTTTAGGTGTCTACAAATGCCCCTCTTTGAATTGATGGGCGAAGCGCATTGATTCAAAGAAAATTGCATGTCTTGATAATTCATTCAATGCTTGATTGATTGATACAAAAACTAATTTGATAACCTAATTTTATAGATTGATTTGATAACCTAATTTGAAACTCTGATTTGATACGATACCCTAATTTGATACGATACCCTGATTGATGGATTGACAACTTGATTGACAAATTGATAACTTGATTGACAGATTGATAACCTGATTTGACAAGATGTAGAATGCCCCATTGATAATGTTTGAAATTCTAATGCCCCAGATTAAGATAATGATATTTGATGCAGATCCTGAATTGATACTATGATAATGCCCCCTCAAAAAATGAAACAGATTGATGTCCAGATGAAAAAGATGATGAGACTGATAGAGAAATAGATCCAATATGTTTTCATTTTTTAAAAACACTGATCATGATCCTCACAAAAAAACATGCCCTAGTGTGAAGAAAATGCAGATTATGTCAAACTAGGTCAAACTGGGTCAAAAATCTCTCCAAAATTAGGTTAATTAGCTTATATAGGTTGAAAAACCCATTTGTAGTATTCATTTTCACTTTTTACCCTAGAGATTTTTCTTTGATCCTGCTGAGATTGATAGCAATGGTGTCCCTATTTGAGAGCATCGGTTCAAGTGAGCATGCCGGTATCAGAGACCCCCTGTGTATGGACATCTGGTAAGTGGTTTTAAACTACTTAGTGTATTTATTTCTTCATTTTTATTGCATTTAATTATTCTTTCTAGGATAGTTTAGGTCAAATGATGGCTAGAATAGATCAAATGATGCCTAAACACGTAAAATGTCATGTCTGCATAGAGAAATGATGCCTATGTGTAGAAAAATGCTGCTTAAGATTAGGTTAAAATTTTAAATTTGCTCAATAAAATGTCGCCTATCAAACCCTAGGGAAAAAGTAGTTTTTAAATGCTGCCTAATAGGTTTAAAATGACATGTAGGAAGATGAAATGTCAGCTACACTATAAAGTGATGCCGCCGATAAATCAAATCATGCCTGTCATAGATGAAATGACACATGCACTATACCAAGTGACACCTGCAATGAAAATTAGATAAAAACTTGATTAAAAGGGTACAAACTGCTTTCTAATTGGTTGTTTGGAGACTGGATTGATTTACAAGTTAGATAGATGTGTCTAGTAATGCGATAAAGTGTTTAGGATATTAGGATAATCATATAAATGGATGTTTGATTTGTCAATATTATAGGATAGAAAACTGATTGATAGGATAACTGATCATATTGGTCCCTTCTCAAGATTTAGAGTTAGGAACAATAAGTTGATGTGCTCAAAAAGAGAAAAGGATTGATTTGATTGGTTTGATTGACTTGAAATGATCCACTGATATAATGATACTGATATAATTCCCTTGTTTGAAAAATAGGCATGGATCCGTAAGTTATACGTACGGAATCTAGCTTCCTAGATCCTTGATTTATCTCATGAGTTGACAATACTGAGTTACGCATTGTAGAGTAGTGTGGATTGAGTTTTGTTCTAAAGATTCCTTGGTTCCAGCTGAACCAGGGTTTACTTACAGCTATGGCAGAGTGTTGGCACTCTGACCACAATACTTTCTACCTTCCACTCGGTGAGATGACGATCACTCCCGAGGATGTCTATAGATTAGTCTGCAAGCCAACTCAAGGAGAGCAGGTTTATAATGATCAAGTAGATGATGGAAATATATGCAGATGCATGTTTGGTGATGACATGATCATAGATGATACGATCACATGGGAAAAAATTTCTTCATTTCCCACTTTGCCAGTAGTATTAGGTGCAGTGATAATAGGATTACTGCTTCCTGACAGATGAGGTCGCAGTTTCTCAGTTGGCTGGGGTTGGATCTTGGAGGATTTGATTGCACATCCTCGGTGGTTTGATTGGGGTTCCTGTGTTTTGGCACATCTATATCATGATTTGTATGAGGTTTTATATAGAGAAAGTTTAAATTTATCAGTAGGTGCAATATTATTGCAGTTATGGACCTGGGAGCACATTCCGGTGATGAGACCGATAGAAAATTGAGTACGAGGTAGAGATTTGCCTTATGAATTCTTGTATGATGGTATTCTTGTCTAGCATCATCTGGGAAAGCTTGAGTATTGGCATTGCACTATTGATGATATAGATCAGGTCGTCTAGAGACCTTACCTTGGATACGAGGGATGGTGGGAGGATGAAGACAAGCTTTCATATATGTTTTCCCCTCGGTAGATGATTGGTCAATCACCACTTGTGATTGAGAGATTATTCTTTGGTAGAGTTTTGAGACAATAGTAAGGAGTTCAGGATATGCCTCAGGGTATGGAATTATACACACGGGTTCAGGTAGAGTGATCCATGTGGGGAGTGCAATTTTATTATCAGTTAACATGTATAAAGATTGATAGATTGGTATTCATCTAGCGGGACATGTTAGATCATGATGCTAATGCTGGGATGTCTATGGAGTAGAGAGAGTGGTTTTATCACCATAGATTTACTAGATTTATTGATCCTATAGAGTCCATTCTTGATATGGATGATACTTTTGATGATGATGGCAGAGATGGCGATGGCGGTGGTAGTGCGAGAGGTCAAAGGCATCAAGATCCTTGAGTACAGAGGGATCCTAGGGCTTTAGGTAGAGGATGGATGACACCTTGCATGCAGGGTGGACATGTCAGGGCTAGGTGTGGTGGGTTTGGGTAGCTTAGACAAAGAGAGGGATAGGTACATCCCATACTTGTTGTAGTATAGGGACAACATCGACAAAGGATTGGTAGGAAGGCACAGTTAGTTTCTACTAGATAGGATCCTCCATAGGTATAGGTTCATGCACAACAAGTCCCTCCTTTACAAGGACAAATTCTGGCACAAAAGGTGCCTTTATAGGTTCCAGTTATACTACAGGTATTACTAGCACCACAGACACCACAGGCTCCACTGGTGATAGATGCCTTGACACAGGATGTGAGGACCTTATAGGTTGGGATGATATCTATGAGTGGTCAAATTAATTAGGTGGCTACCATGATGTAGCAGTTCATGACTATGATGGCACAAATGCCTAGTGTGGCTAGCACCAGTCAGGCACCACCGACTACACTGGATAGATCAGGTGACAGAGATCTAGATGGGATAGATGATGGATCTGGTATAGGTACAGGTGATGGATCAGGTGCCCCTACTGGGTCTTGATACAAATTTGATATTGATCCACTAGATATACATTGATGTATCATATTTATTGTTTTTGATAAGGAATTTGATGATGTATCATTTTGTCGATGATGTATCTTGATATACAGATGTTATGGATCTTTTGATGGACAATTGTTTTATGATCTTCTTTGATTCCCATTATGTGTTTATGATGTTGATGTGATATTTATTTATATATAGATCTATATGATGTTTATGATGCATTTACCTTTATTGTGCTATGGATGCACTTTATCTTATGTATGAAATAGATAGATGGATGCAAATGATTTATGCAACTACTCCTATATGTTTTTCTGATTTTGATGATGAATGCATTGGTTTATGCAAATGGAATGATAAATGAATATAACTAGTTTTTTGGATTTTGATGTATGAATGTATGCAACTTTGTATGAAATGCGCTCTTTGAAAATGGATGTAAAATGAGTAATAATTAATGCTTCTTTTCTTTTGATTTTATGATATACGAGAAAATGATTAATGATTAATGCTATGAATGAATGCAAAATATAATCTCATATCATTGATTTGAAACAAGGATAATTGATAATTGAACCGCCACCCAAAATGATTAATCCCTTTGTAACTTGGAAAAATCCTTGAGATATGTAATTAATCTAGCATGAAAACGTCAAGCAATGCAACTAATTGTCACTAGATTTTTCTGAAAGAACTGCAAAAGAGATATATTATCATCATTGAGCATTGTGGAACTAGGAGCAAGTACAATAATCACTGACCACATCATGATGATATGAATACCACTTTCATCGCTCTGGTAACCCCTTGGAAACTAGTACAACCCTCACTAGTTGAATAACCAACTATGGGAGTATGAATACCGGTTTCATCATATTCAATGTTGCAAGTGGAAGATCTAAATAGCCAAGGTATTTGTTTGCATAAACAAACAAAGGTTAATCCTCCTTCCTATATGAAAGTCCTCGATGGTTCTTTGATGACCTTGTCTTTAGATGAATTTACACAAGTTGGTAGATCTTCCTCAAAACACTCACTCAAAGTCAAAAAAATATCATGTCTTCATCATCACCAATCTAGTCAAAACATCATCGATTAGCTAAAAAGAAATGACAAAATGCAAAGAATATCATCAAAAATCTTCAAGTGTTTTGCTTTGTATCAATATTTTCAATAGAATTCCAAATATTCTGATCATTTAGGTTATGCTAATTTTTAATCTTGATAAAATAAGTCAATGAAGTTCAAGGATCAAGTTGCAAGGTCAAATGGTTGGGTTTGAACAATGATATCCATCAAAGGTTCAACAATATCGCTCCTCCAAAGTTCTAAAAATCTGCTTCTAATATGTGATCAAAATGTAGCACTTCTGAATCCATTTGTACCAAGAACCAATATTTTGCCCCCAAGTGATAAATGTAACCATGTGAAACATGGGCAAATGAAACCTATAATATGAAAATGCAGCTAAGAGACTTTATTATGACTATGTACAAATGATGGATGCAATGAAGGATATGTACAAATGAGATGATGAAAAGGCAATATGTACAAATGCAACTAAGAAAGACCTAAGGGATCAAAAAGTGCCCATTTGTCAGGTTTTCACCTTTTGGGTTTATTGCTCTTTTTATCTTTTTCAAATTTTTTTCTTTTTTGCTACCAAGGTGCCTATTGCTATGTTTTCACCAAGGGACTGTCTCCTTTTCAATTTTTTTTTTTTTGCTTTTTTCATTTTTTTTATATCATCAAGGCACCTATTTGCCAGGTTTTCACCAAGACAATCGTTTTTTTGATTTTTGAATGTTTTTTCTTTCTTCATGTTCAATTTTCTCCTTTTTCTAATTTTTAGCTTTTCCATTATTTTTGACTTTTGATTTTTCTAATGTTTTTAGATTTTGAGTTTTCTCATGTACAAAGATTTGATGCTGAAATCATCGGATACACACTCAGCTGATATTAGTTCCTCCTATACTCTTCCATCTAATCAGGTATGAAACCTCTTTAGATGGATGTTATTAATAGGCTCTTGTAACTCATCACCCTCATAATCAGCTAACTTGTAAGTTCCCGTTCCAAAAGAGGAAGTAATGACGAAGGGTCCAAGCCAATTTGCTTACCATTTTCCCTTATTTTCCCTATCTTCTTGTTTTTTAGGGTTTTATCGTAACACTAAGTCTCCCATTTGAAATATTCTCAGTTTGATATGCTTGTTTTAGTTTCTTGAGATTCTATTCTGATAGACCTTCAAATGTTCATAGGCCTGTGTTTGGTGTTCCTCCAGCAATTCCAATTGTTGAAGTTGGGGGACCCTATAATTCTCATCATTATTTAATCTATGTAAAGAGACTCTTAAGGATGGGATTTCAAGCACCAAAGGTAGAACAACTTCTGTCCCATAGACTAAGGAAAATGGTGTAGCTCCAGTAGGTGTTCAGATGCTAGTTCTGTATGCCCGCAATGTCACGTTTATCTGCACATGCCAATCTCTTCCAGATTTATCAACTAACCGCTTCAAGATTTTGAGAATATTATTATTCGTGGTTTTGGCTTGTGCATTACCTTGAGGATAGTAAATGGAGGAAGAATGGTGTGTGATATGAAAAGTTTCACAAAGTTCATCCACATCTTTGTTCTTGAATTATTTTCCGTTATGTGTGATGATGGCATGAGGAATACCATATCTACAAATGATGTGATTAAGGATAAACATTGAAATATGTTTTCCTGTGGTAGTTGTCAAAGGTACGACCTCTACCCATTTGGTGAAATATTTTTTGGTTGTAATGATATACTTATGACCATTGGAAGAAGGTGGGTAAATCATTCCAATAAGATCAAAACCCCATTGGTAAAATGACCATGGTGTGATAAAAGGATGCAATTCTTGTGCAGGTGCATGGGTCATGTCTCCATGGTATTGGCATTTCGTACACACTTTGACAAAGTTGTAAGCATCTTTTTCTAAGGTTTTCTATAAGTACCCCATGTGAAGGATTTTCTTAGCTAAATTGAACCCACTCAAATGTGACCCAAAAATCCCCTTGTGAATGTATTTTAAAGCTAATATTGATTCCTCATCCTCTAGACACCTAAGAAGCATTCCTTCAAGACCCTTGCGATACAATGTGTATGATAGGATGGTATAACGAGCAACTTGTCTTATAAAATGTCATTTTTGGGCACGGGTTTGGTTTATAGGTAAAACTTGGTCTTTAAGAAAGGAATAAATTGGTCCATACCAAGGTGAGTCATGTCCATTAATAAGGGAAACAATTTGGGTGCCAGGTAAGTCAAAAGATGGTTTTACCAACTCTTCCACCAAGAATTCCTACCTCGCATTCTGATTACGCATTTGGAGTAATGAATCCAAGGTAGCCATAACATCATCAACTCTATTTTTTTCTCTTGAAATTTTCTCAAATGTGATTAAGGAAAATGATTTCTTCTAGTCATCTACCATTCTCTTATATGGCATCAATTTTTCATCCTTAGTTTGATATTCATCATTTATTTGATTGATGACTAATTGAGAGTCCCCAAAAACTTGCAATTATGTAACATTCCATTCTAAATCTATTTTGATGCCTATGACTAAAGCTTCATATTATGAAATGTTGTTTGTACATGGAAATTTGTTTTTATAAGATTTTGGAATGGTGTACCCTTGAGGTGTGATCAATAAAATTCCAGCCCCTGAACCATTTTTAGTATAGGATACGTTGAAATAAAACTTCCATGCTTTGGCTTCCATATTGACTATTCCTACATTGGGGAATTAAACTTGGATGGGATGAGTAGACTCTAATGGAGTTTCAGCCAATTAATCAACAATAACTTGGCCCTTGATAGCTTTACAGTCCACATACTCAATGTCAAATTCACTAAGCACCATTACCCATTTAGCAATCCTTCTAGTTAGGGTTGTTTTACCAAGCAAGTATTTTAAAGGATCAATTTTTGCAATCAACTTCACTTTGTGCATCAACATGTAATGTCTTAGTTTTTGTGAGGAAAACACCACTGCTAGGAAAGATCTTTCCATGAATCTATATTTTAATTTATAATTGATCAAAGTTGCATCTTTCTCATCTATAATTGATGTGTTGCACTCTTTCTACGGGATTGTTTGAAGTATCTTCCTCTTTGTAGAGCCATTGTAAAAATTCATTGTCCTCCTTTTCTAGGGCTGATTTTTCACTCTCTCTTACAAAATGACAGTTATATTTGTGAGGTGGATGAGCACTTGATGGTTTCCCATGTGTCTTAGGAGAAGTTGGCAAATCAAATAGGGAAACATAATATTCCCCCACTCCATTGGAATTGATTCTACATTGCTTTTCAAAGGTATGCATCATTTTGATCATCTTTTGGTAGTTGTCTTTCTTGGTTTTTTCTCTCTCATCCTTTGAGGGTTTCAAAATTTCCACCTTTGATGTAGAAACTTTAACTGAATTTTCATGTGAACTTTGACCCTCATAACTCACTTTCTTCTTTCCCTTAGTTGATGTAGATGAGTTAGTTTGATTAGGGTTTGAGGTAAATGTGGAATTTGATGTTAAATTTGAACCTTCCTCTTTATCTTCTTCAATGGTTACATTATGGATGAATCCTTCCCTATTATAAGGAATAAATATCTCATGACTAGGTTTCAATGTATTGCAATATTGAAAGGGATTATAATCTCCTCCAATTGTGATTTCTTCACCCATATGTGGAAATTTAATACATTGATGATAAGTGGAAGGCACCACTTACATCTCATGAATCCATGGCCTCCCCAATAAGATATTATAAGTTAGCTTCATGTCGAGGACTTGACATATGGTTTCTTTCTTGATAGGTCCAACTTGAATAGGTAACACTATCACGCCTTTCAAAGATCTTTCTTCCTCATCATAAGCCTTGATGGAAATCTAATTTTTTGGATTAATGAATGATTCGGATAACCCTAAAGACCTGACAAGGTTCAATGTGAAAATGTTAAGACTGGCTGCCCCATCAATGAGGACTCTCTTGACACTATGGATTTGGATTAAAACTTCTATATGCAAGGACAAATTTTTAGGATGAGTAATGGACATATCATCTTGTTATGAAAATGAAAGGCAATATGGTGCAACAAGATGTCCTACCATATTTTGAAACTTATCTTCCTCCAAAGTTATAGGAACATTAGTCTCCACTAGGGATTTTTCCAAGATCTTCTTGTGATTGGGAGAAAGTTTTAGTAACTCCAAAATAGAAATTTGTGCTGAAGTCTTTTGCAATTGATCAACCAAAATATAAGGCTTTGTTGTAGTAGATAGTTGTTTAGCCAAAATATTTGATTGTGTAGGGCCAATAGGTTTAAGAGCACCCCCTTGTAGGGTAATCCTTGATGCTTGCCCCCTAGTGATAGCATTAGAAGTCTCCACTTTGGGTTTTTCCTTAATCACCACAACATTAACAACATGCTCATTCCTGGATAAGGTATTGATAGTATTTTCATAATGATGAGAAAAATTGACATTGTTCTTACCTTTAGAATTGTTGCCTTGGTTATTCGAAGTTGAAGACTCACCTTTCTCATGATTAAAGAAAGGTTGTTTAGAGGTCGTATGATCCTCATTTTTTTGGGGCCCTTCTATCTTAATTACACCATCGTCAATCAAATATTGCACCACATGTCTTAGGTGCATGCAATCATTGGTTTTGTATCCTCGATTCCTATGGTATTGACAATGATTGGACTCACTCCACCAATTAGGCTTGATTTGTGGTTCATAGGGTTGAGCCCTAGGCAATTCAATAATCTTATAATCAATTAGGGTTCTTAATGAATTCTCAAGTGGTTCACCCAAAGGTGTGAATTTCCTTCTAGGTGTTGGTGAAAATAAGGGTTTAGGCTTGTTAGCCCCTTGATTATTCCCAGATTTTTTATTATTATTGTTATTGTTGAGAGGAACTTTGGGTGCTTGACTTGCATTGTTAACTTGAGTAGGTATCCTTGTGAGATTAAAAGGAGTGGCTTTCAAATTTTTAGCTTCCACAACTCCATCATTAACCACACCTTTGTTATTGTTCCTCATCCAAAATTGGTTATTGTTAGGAGGATTCCTATTTTGATTTTTATTGGACGTATTGTTGTTGGTATTCTTATTATCCTTATAAAGCTTAAGTTCTTCACTTTTAACAAATACTTCCTCCATAGTAACTCCGTTCTCAATTAGGTCTTGGAAAGACCTAGGACATTGCAATCTTAATTGATAATTCATCCCATTACTCAAGCTATTAATGATATCCATATTCTCCTTTTCGGGTACACTTTGAGGGTATCTAGCGAATACCGCTCTCCACCTTTGTAAGAAAAGTAGTAATACTTCTCCCTTTCATTTCTTGGTATTACATAAGTTAATCATCATAACCTTGTGTTTGATATTATAGGAACAGTGAGTTACAAATTTGGAGGCCAATTCCTCAAAAGTACGGATGCCAAAGGGTAAATTGGAAAACCACTCCATTGTCATGCCTCCTAAACTTTGTGGGAATAACCTCATTAGATATGTTGTGTCATGCATGAACTCCAAGCTCAATGCAAAAATCTCCCTTAAATGATCTTGGGGATCGGATGCTCCTTCATACTTGTCATATTTAGGAAAAACAACATTACTAGGGAATGGGATTATAATTAATGTCTTATCAAACATAAAAGGACACAAAGCCTTGATAGAAAAGGGTTTAGGAGCCTCCCTTTGTTTCATTGTGTCCAAATGCATTTGGAATAATTTAAATTTTCTATTCATGATGTTGATTGGGTTTGCTTCTTCTTTTTTCTTGAGTTGATCAACAACAAAATTGTGAGGGAGTTTAGTCCCCGCTTGTGCTAGGTCTAGAAAATACTTATCCCTATCCCTTTCTAACACTATCTCCATGAGTCTCATGAAGAATGGGCTTTGGCCTGCCTCATTAACCTTTTCTTCAGTTGCATCTTCATCATTAGGGTTCACATTTCCACCATTGTTATTAGGGTCTACCCCATGATTGTTAGGGTCTATTCCTCTTCCATGGGCCCATTGTTATTGACCTCGACATTCCTGTTATCATTAGTGTTATCTCTGTTGGATTTTTTTATTAAGTCAGGATCCATGTTTCCAAATGGAAAAGCCATGTTGGGTTCTACTTCGTTCATTGGTTCTTGAGTTGGTCGTGAAGAAGTAAAAGTGTCACTAGGAAAAGGAATCTCCTGCCTTAGGTAAGTTCCATCAGATTGCAAGGTAGACTTAACATAATGTTATCAGGTGAAATTCAGAATGAGAATAGATCAAGAAAATTTGGCTTACATATCACCTGATTGATCAATTGTTTAATGATTTTATGAAATGTCCAATAATGGGGGATTCTAATTAGTTTGAACTTATAAACAGGTAAAATCTCCAAAAGGGTATCCAAAAATGTGATTAAGTTGTTTTCAAACCCTCGCGAAATGTCCAATGTCTACCCTTGTTTGTTTCTGGGCATCACTTTCTTGTGTGTAGGCATGACTTTACACTATGTAGGCATTAAATGGAAAACCTGTATGCAACAGTCTACAGATTGCAAGTGGCATTTGCCTATTTGTAGGCATTTTTTAACTATTTATAGGTGTCAGTTTCCAGTGAATTAGGCATTATTTCAGTAATAATAGGCATTGTTTTAACTATCAAGGTGTCACAGAAAGTGTTTTAGGCATTGTTTAAATGGTTGTGCATGACACTTTGCAGATCAAAGTTGTTTTTATAGTTTTTAGGGTTTTTAAAATTTTAATTTTGTGATCAGATCTATCAAATTGGATTCTTGTCTGAAAATGTAAATACAAATGCAAGACACACATCAAGTTTGCATAATAACCCTAAAACACACTAAGTGTATGTTCTCGGTCATTTCAACGGGTCTTGAACAAGAATAGCTTCCAATCAATCTACCTAGAGTCAGATTTGGATTTTAAACATTGTTGGCTCTAAAAGGTAGCTTTCTACTTATCAAAATTTTAATGAAAACCTCTATTCTAAATCATGAAAAGTTCTTTTACCCCCTTGCGAGCTTTCCACACGCAAAAAAGTATAATTTTGCGCAATCTTGAAGGACTACTAGAGGAAGTGAATAAACTTAAGCACAATCTATTTACTACAACCCATTAAGGAAGAGTACATCCGTTTATAGTGTGTTAGATAGTATCACGGCTTAAGTAATTGTCTCCCACTTTGCGTTGTTCCCTCTCACCATCCTCGTAGGGATGTACTCGGGAGGCAGGCCCTCTAAGGATCTAAATTACCTAGCATGTATATAGAAATCAGAAAATTGAACTTAGTCCAGCAAGTTTGGGAGTTTGATTCATTCAAAGAGTGAAGAGAATATCCCTATTGTTTTTATTTGTTCCAAACACTTCAAGAAATTTTTGTTCTTTTTCAACCTCGTAACAAATAGGTTCTTAAAAAATGAAATGTGTGGTTCAATTATCCTTCCTTTCTTTCTACCACCTCAAACTCAACACTTTTAGGTTTTTGATCAACTTCAAAAATTTGAGAGCATATACCTAATGTTTTGTTCAAGATGGACAATAATAGGGTGTCCCTATTTAGTTAGATATCAAAGAATTTGCCAAAATTTAAGAAAAGCAAGCTTGATGAGAAAAATACCTCTTTCGAAGCTAGCAAAGGCTAGGTTCTTTTTTGAGGTTTTTTTTCTTTCTATTTTCTCACCTATTAGTGATCGTTCCCTCTCTAGCTCCACCAACAAGTTAATCAACACAATCAAACAAAGTGAAGAAAACTCAAAGTGAAATTGACAATGCAACTAAGTTCCTTAGTAAAATTTGCAAAAAAAACTTAAGGACTCAATGCATGAAATCAATTTAAAGAGGGAAACTTTTTCTTGTAAGAGCTAATAAATTTGATATAATGCTCAAATAATTCCCATTCCTTCTCTAAATTTTCCAAAATTGAAGCACTATAAAGTTCTTTTAAGTACTTGTTTTTTTTCTCTCACCTCTTTGCTTGGCCTTTTGATGCGCACCTCTAGTTTTTGTACTTTAAGGTGTCTGTTCATCTGTAAAAAACATAGTAACAAAGAGTTAGCAAACTAAATTTATTAATCTGAAAGTAATAAAACATAAACTGTAACAAGCATCATTTTACAAATTTTAAGCGTGATTTTGAAGTTTCCTAAGCATGACTTTGCAGTGACCTAGGCATTACTTTGCAGTAATCTAGGCGTGATTTAAAAAATTACAGGCATTAAAATAAACATCACAAGTAGTGCAAAGTGTGTAAATTGAAAAACATAAAGGTTTACAGGTGGTAAAATAAAGATTGTAAGCATGATTTCTTGACTCTCAAGTGTCCCTTTACGTGCAAAAGCGTCACACTTTGTTTAACAAGCAGTGAAATAATTTTAAGACAGAAAAATAAGAAATTCTATAGGCATCATTTGTCTACTGTCATGTGTCATTGTTTAGCTGGTAGGCATCATTTGGACTTGCAACCTGCAAAGTTAGTAGAAAAATGCACCAAAAACACCTATTATTGAAGGTAAAACGAGATTTAGAGGCTCAAAGTCCCACAGTGGGTACCATTTGTGTATGTACAAATCATACCTTCATGAAATAAAGGTGCTATCTATCAATTATATGGAAACAATAATGCAATTTAATCTAAGAATTGACAAATAAAGCATGTAACATCTCATGGATCTCTAACTAAGCTTTTCTAATAGAGCTCCCAACCTTAATCTCTACTAGTGACAATCCTAGAATGAGAATTTTGATAAAGATATGCCTAATCTAGCTCAAATTCTCTCAATCGCTATGATATTTGATTCAAACACTCTCAAAAATGATCTCAATTATGCTCAATTTCTATGATATGGATGCTTTGTATTCCAATTTTTTAGGATCCTTCTGCTCTCAAAATGGATTCTATTTATAGGATTTTCCCAAGTGTAGGGGGTAGAGTTACTTGATCATGATTAAGAATTGGTTGAGTGAAAGGCTTTGAGATGGTTTCAAATGGGGGGACAATTTAAATTCTTGTCTCAAAGGTTGGCACAAAGAGACAAATTTGAGTGATTGAGATTCAAAGTTCAAAATGAGTGATTGAGATTGAAAATTAGGAGTGATCCGTGTGCTTTATGTTCTCAATTCTCATTGGTTGCTCATATTAATGTTGAAGGATATTAGGATTTATTAAATTCAATCAATTAATTAAATTAGCCATGTAGGGGAATAGGTTGGATTTGATTTTTGATTTAAACTATACAATTAATTGATTAAAATCGATTATATAGTTTGATTAATCCCTTTAGGCTTATATTTAATCATTTGATGTCATTATTTATTTAATCCTTTTATTTGCTTTGATTTTGTCCAATTTGTTTTATAAATGTCCATTTGCATTTGATTTGATCCATTTTGATGAAATTTAGAGCATTTGTCTGAGATTTGCAGATTTGCTTGATAATAGAACATTTGCCTAGTTTTAGGTGTCTACAATGCCAAGAGAAAATATTTTGTTTATGATTAGGAGTTATATGCTATAGTTCAGGCATTGAGGAAGTGGAGACATTATATTTTTCCAAAAGAGTTTGTTTTATTTACTGATCATCAATCTTTGCAATATTTGAATAGTCAAGGAAAGTTGAATCATAGGCATTTGAAATGGGTTGAGTTTTTGTAGAGTTACACTTTTGTTTTGAAACACAGGAGTGGGAAGTCTAATAGGGTTGCAGATGCCCTTAGTAGAAGACTAATTTTTTTGACAAAGATGGAGATTGAGGTTTTTGGGTTCAAGGAACTCAAGAGGTTGTATCCTGAAGATCTAGATTTTGGTGAAGCTTGGAAATGTTGCAGAGAACCTGTTACTCTAGATAGAACCAAATGGTTGGATTTCATAATCCAGGATGATATGTTGCTCAGAGGTAGCTAGTTGTGCATTCAAAAGAGTTCCATGAGGTATAATCTAATCAAATAAATTCATAGTGGAGGACTCGCTGGACATTTTGGGCGAGATAAAACCATTTCTCTGATTGCGAAAAATAGTCTTATTCTCCAAAAATGGAGTCTGAATCTTGTTTTCAAGGAGGACGTCGTTCGACAGGTCCCTGTTTGGATTAAGCTACATGGTCTACCTCTTGAATATTGGCTAGAAGACATATTTGTTGGGATAGCTAACTCATTTGGAGAACTTTTGTCTATAGATAATGTGACCGCGGCGAGACGGAGGCTTACCTATGCCCGAATCTGTGTCGGGATAATGCAGGATACGGACATGCCAAAAAAAATAAGTCTCAAATCTAAGTTGGGCATGTGGGAACAAAATATTGAATATAAAACCATACCTTTTGCGTGTTTCCATTGCAAAAAGGTGGGTCATTGGGCAAAGAAATGCCCGGAGAAAGTTATCCAGAAAAAGACTAAGAAATGGATTCCTGTAGGGAGAATAACTAAAGAAGTCAGCAGTAAAGCTAGGGAAGGATAGTGAATAGAGAAAGAGGAATAGGATACTAGTGTCAATACGAAGTATACTAAACCAATGGTAGGTTTAGCTACTGAGGATCCTAAGAAATGGGGAAAAAAAGAAATGAATGGGAAAGAAAATGAAGCCCAAATAGAAGAAGGGGAGATAAAAGAAAATGAAGTCCAAATGGAAGAAGGGGAGATAAAGGAAGATGATTCTAAGGGAAATGAAAATGAAGTAAGGGAAGAAATTGAAGAGGAGCACAATGATTATCACAAGGAAGGAAATCTTCAGATCAAAACCAAAAGTAAAGCTGAGAAAACTAAGGAGAACCAGAAAAAATATGATCAGGAGTTGAAAGGTAGCTTAGAAAATTTAGAAGTGACCCCAAAGGGGGGAGGAAGAGACCTAGAGACTGCAACACCTAAGTGGGGGGACATAACGGAGGTAAGCCAGATCCTTATAGGTACAGTTCTACTGAAATGGGGGGATGCTATAGAGATTAGTCAAATCCTTGAAGGAGAGCAAAGTGATAGAGAAGACGAGAAAGATACTAAAGGAGAGAAAAAAAAGGGAAGAAAGATAAAGAGGTGCCAAATAGAAAGGTTTCAACAAGAAGCAATAAAAATGGAGATGTTGGAGCTGGATTAGCTTCACCAGGGAGACCATCCAACCAAAAGGTTAGAATCAAGGAGACCAAAAGGAACATTGCGGATGGTAGCGAGCGGATTTTAAAGGTAGGATCCTTTGTAAAATCATGAAGATTATTTCTTGGAATATAAGGGGTTTAAATAATCCCCATAGGCAGGATATAGTTAGGAACATGATTAGGGATAATAGGCCTGATATCTTATTGATTCAAGAAACTAAGATACTCAAGGAGAAAGTAAAAAAGCTTAGATTTTTTCAGAAGGGGATCATTTGTGGGGGTGACTCTAATGGTGCATCGGGGGGCATTGCTACAATATGGAATGAAGAAATTATAAAAGGTGACTGTTGTCCAATTTCCCTTTCTGTGCAATTTGGCCTGGTCTTCCCTGTCTTGTTTCCTCTGTCTTGTTTTCCAGGCTTCATGTCTAAACCCTGTAAACCCTCAGTATTTCATGCAAACGATGTAATAAACCCTAAGCCTTGGCTCATTCTATTTCATCGTTACCTTTTTAAGTCACTTAAGACATGTGCCATAAATCAGGTCACTTGATCGCTTTACCAGGATCAAATATGCTTAATCATCTCCCGACTTCACTTTTGCCTTGTGTCGCATAGTCTCGTTAAGAAATGGAATATTCTCTCAGTGACTCGAGACTTAGCGATTTCCTTTCAGTCAGGTTGTCGCTTGATTTCCATGTTATAAGCTTTAAAGGGAACGGGACCCACCTTCAGTTGGGTGATCACGAGAAGAAATGGCAAGTCAAAGAAATGTCTTCCGACCTTGTGCCTACCTCATGTCACATGATCGCTTGATTAGCTCAGTCAAATAGTTAGGCTCTTTCTTCGGTCACGTGGTCTCGTGATATTTGGCGGTTAGTGGATAACAGTCACGACTCAGCGAATAACGGTTTCATGCTATGAGATTTCCCACAGTTGGGATGTCGCCAAAAGTAACTCAGGTTGGCCAGGGGTTAAGAAAAGCACAGTGTCGCTGGGTCGTGAGATTTAACCAGGGTCAATGTCTGATACTCGCGACAAGGAGACTAGCCGTTGGTCACTAGGTCGCAGGACTTTGAATTTGAATTTCTGGCGGCAAGTTTAACACAGAGAGCACTCAGCGGCCATGATTCCTATTTTCTCGATTTCTAGAATTGATCAGAGGGGTTTCTAGTCACAGGAAATCATACACAGAGCAATTTGTTGATCCCCAGAATACTTTGCTTCAATAATATTTTAAAAAAGGCAGAAATTCAACGTGTTGCAGAGCAGAACAAAAATTAAGCTGAGTTTCTAAAAGTGCCACGAGGAAGGAGAAGAAGTCCTGGGCGATGATAAGATGAACACTTGGCTATGCACTGTTCACAGACAATAGAGGCAGTTATTGCAGAGGATTATAGGTGAACAGGTGTGCATGAATTTCAGAGTAAAAATAAATGTTACTAGCCGCCGTCTACCAAATCTGATTTCCAGTTGACAGATCGAGAATGTCAGGAAAATATCCATGAATATCTGTTTTAACTCGGTCATTCTCGACCGCCTTCTCTCTCTCTTTTCCTCTCTCCTGTGTTTTAGGGTTAGGGTTTTCCATGATCATCCGAAGCTTGTTGTATCCTAGGGGATCCCAAGATGGTCATAGTCATATTTATAGCAGAAGTTGCTTTTTTGTAGAGGGTTCCATTTTTTTTATTCAGAAAAGCGTGCTTCGTGACATTTTTCTGTCCTTAGTATATTTTGTGTCTAAGTCTGTAACTCATTGGGTTGAAAGGAAGTCTGATATTTGTAGTATTTTTGCTCCT
>MU226625.1:293107-330015 GCA_018584345.1 Thuja plicata
GAATTTATTTTAGGTTGCATGTACATTCCATAACACCTTTGAAGTGATAAGTTTTCTTGTAAAACTATCTCTGAGGTTGAACATAAGATTGGAATGATCTTGACTCTATTGCCCATGGTAGAATAAGCCACTGGTCTAATCATTATTTGGAATATAGTTATTCAATTCATTGTTTATAGTTTTGTGATATCTTATCTATCTATTCATTTCAAATTATATACACATTTACTAAACATTATTTCAATTACTTAAATTATTTCAGTTTACAATTCATGATATATTGATTTCAGTTATATTTATTTCAAGTTCCTTGCCATACTTTGAGAGACGGAAGTTTGAGTTCCATACACATGTTATCTACTATAAAAAGCCTATTCAGGTGAAGGTTCACCCACCTTGGTCCTGCAGAGCCAGAAGTGTAGGGGAAGAGGATCATAATCAATCATCCCCGTTAGTTGGCCAAAAATAATTGGATTTTCCATCATTGGATTGGCAAGTCCAAAGGAAATTCAATTCAGCATTTTTGGGCACCAACAGATTGTTTGAAGGAAATGAAAGAAGTTGTTGGTAAGTCTGAAGCTCAGGGTGAGTATGCTAATAAGGTGGGAACTATGGAGAGACAAATTAAAGACATTAAAGATAAAGAAAAAAAGGATAACAGTGTGGAACAACTTAAGATTCTGAAGAATAAAGTGAAAATACTGGAGGATTTGGTTAAAAAAATAGGGGAACAATGCCTTATAAGCATCAAAGCGTATTGTGGTCATGCGCAAATTTTAATGGATAAACTGGACAGGATAAACAAGGACAAGGATAGTAGTATTGTGGAGACTATGAGCCCGGGATCGCGCACTAGAGCTAGTTCCAAGAAAAAGATTCCTAAGGAGGATAAAGAAACAGAGGAGCTCAAGACCTCGGTCAACAATATGCAGATTATGGTCCTCAAAGCTAAGGAACTGGTGAAGGAGATGTAGCTATTTCTTCTGCTGTCCTAGTTGGGTTCTTTTTGCTGTCCCTGCTGTCTTTTGCTGCATCTTTGGGACTTTTTTGTTCGGGTTGTTTCTTTTTTGTTCCTTTCTTCTCTGGTGCTCTGGCACAGCTATTTCTGCTTTTTATTGTATATCTCTCTTTTTACTCTAGGTTGCAGGTCCTTGTAAAACCTGTTGAACTCTTTTTTTGTAAAGGTTTCGGGTCCTTGTAAAACCTATTTTTACTTAATCAGAACTATTATTGGCCACAATTGCAGAAAGATGTTAAGAAATTTTTCAAATGGAAAAAGGAGTGAAGCAATTGTATCAGCCATTACCTATACCAGAGAAGCCATGGGAGGATATTTGTATGGAATTTGTTCTTGGTATACCGATAACTCAGAGAGGGCATGATTCCATATTTGTAGTGGTGGATAGGTTTTCAAAAATGACACATTTCATTCCTTGCAAGAAGACTAACGATGTTGTTCATGTAACACAATTGTTTTTCAGGGAGGTGGTAAGAATAAATGGATTACCAAAGACCATAGTTTCAGATCGAGACACAAGGTTTGTTGGGTACTTTTGGAGAACCTTGTGGAAAAATTTGAAGACGTATTAGAAGTTCATCTTAGCATGCCATCCACAGACTGATGGATAGACAAAAGCTACAAATAGGAGTTTGGGAAACCTATTGAGATGCTTGGTTGGAGATAAACTAAAGTGATGGGATTTGGTTTTACCATAGGAGGAATTTGCATATAATAATTATGTCAATTGGAGCACTTGTAAATCACCATTCTAGATAGTATAGGGAAGTAGTCCCAGAAATGCATCATAATTAAGAAAGTTGGACAAAGGAGAGACGAGTAGCACTGAAGCTAAAGACTTTGCAGAAAAATTGAAGAATTTGCATGAGGAGGTGAGGCAGCATATTAATAAAATGATTAAACAATAAAAGGCTAAGGAAGACAAGAAAAAAAGGCATAAGTAATTCCAAGTGGGAGATGAAGTCATGGTTCATTTGAGAAAGGAGATATTTCTAGTAGGAACATATAATAAGTTGAAGATGAAGAAGTTTGGACCATACAAAATACTGAAGAAGCATGATCCAAGAAATGCTTATGAAGTAGATTTTCCTAGTGAACTCACTATTTCATGAGTGTTTAACATTTTAGATTTGACAGAATATCATGAGGGAGGTGTTGAGGATCATATCAAAGAAGCACAGTGGAATATTACAACTACTTCAGCTATAGAGGAGATTGAAGAAATTTTGGATAGTCATGTTGGCATAAGTACAAGGAACATGACATATGAAGAATATTTGGTCAAATGGAAAGGACTACCTATAGAAGATTCATCATGGATATCAAGGGAGGAGGTTAATCATTTTGGTTTACCTTTGACCACCTGAGATGTGATAGTGTCACTTCTCAAATTACCTCAGGTGTTTGATACAGGAGCATCCTGGGTGTAAGAGCAATCTTGCATCACCCAAAAAATATTTTCTGGTTTCTTTTCAATAAGGGCTATTTTGTGCAGAGTTACTATTTTTGGAAAGTTACTATTTTTAGTAAGTTTTTCCATTTGAGCTCAAAATGTTCTATTTTCTTCCCTGGAGATTCAATTTGATTGTATCATTCTACCAGTAAAGTTTCATTGTTGGATCAAGTCTAGTTTTGTAGATATTGGATATTTTCGCTGTTGGTAGTAGGGTACAGAAACTTTGAACTCAATTTTGAAGGCTTTAGAGGCTTTGGATGGGGTCAAAACCTTAGTTGACTGGGCATGCCCTATTTAGAAATTCTAGAGCACTTGAAGCTAAAAAGGGAAAAGAACCCACTTCCATACAAAATTTTTTGGGTGCAGGATGACCACAAGGTCTTGGTCAATGAGCAGTGCTTAGTGAAGTTCAAGATTGGAATTTACCGAGATGAGGTACTTTGTGATATCATCCCCATGGATGCATGTCATTTGTTTCTAGGAAGGCCTTGGCAGTTTGACAAGTGTTCCATACATGATGGTCATGCTAATACTTATTCTTTGAAAAAGGATGGAGTCTGACACAAGCTAAAGCCATTGAAGGAAACAAGAGAAAAGGTATGTAGTAATGCCAAAATATGTTTAGTTGATGGAAGAAATTTGTTAGAAGGTATGAGACATGAGCATATGTTATTTTCTCTAATTCCAAAAGTGGGTAAAGAAGAAGTAGAAGATGTACCTGCATATGTTGCAGACATGTTGGAGGAATTTCAGGATATTGTTTACTTGGATTAGTGGAGTTGAATATAGTAGATGGAGGTATGTAAGGACCCAAAATGGATGGAAGGGATGAGGGATTTTATTTAGGGATGTAAGGACCCAAAATGGATGGAAGGGATGAAGGATTTTATTTAGGGATATAGAGAACCAAAATGGATTTTGAAGATAATAAAGGGATATGCTTACGCTTGAATGGAGGGATATAAGGTGTATAAGGGATATGCACATTTGTAGAGTTAGAAATATCACTAAGGACATCAAGTGTAGTATTTTCTTGGTCCTCAAGAGGATCCTTAATAGGAATAATGGGAGATTGAGGATGAATAGGATCTTGAAAAGGATTAGGATCTTGTCAGGGAATAAGATCACATGAGGGATTAGGAGCACGTGGAGCATTGGGAGAGACAATAGGATCTTGTGAAGGGTTAGGACCTTAAAATTGAGGATCAAGAAGAATAGTGGGATCTTGTGGAGGATTAGGACCAGGTGAGAGATTAGGATTTTGTGATGGAGAATTAGGATTACATGGAAGTGAAAGGGAAGTTTGATCTTGAATTAAGGGAGGATTATGTGATGAATTGGAAGGGATGATGAGATCTTTGGATGGAAGGATATCATGAAAGGATATGGAATCAAGAGATGAAGTTACTTGATCTTGACATGGATAGGGACTAGTGGATAGGACATGAAAGGTATCATTGGATAGAGTGGGATCATTGGATGGGGAAGGATCTTCAGATGGAAGGCTTGACTTTTTAAGCATAAAGGTAAAAGGGATGTCTTGATCTTGATTAAGGATGGGATCATGAGGGGAATATTGGAATATTTGAATAGAAAGGTGTACGAGAGGTCTTACTCATGATTAGGAATAGGATCATGAGTTTTATTAATAAAGGAAAGAGGATCTTAATATCAAAGGATGGGATCTTCATTGTGAAAGATGTCAAAATATGGAGAGGGATAATGAGATGGAAGAATGTCACAAGATGGATGAATGCTTAGATCTATAAGAGGAGAGGATTCCATCTTAGCATGATTTTGAAAAAGGGATTGATGTGTTTGGACTTGTGGTGGTGGTGTAATGGATGGGGTAAAAGATTTAGATTTGATAGAATGGAAAGATGTAAGATACTTGACTGGGGTAACTAAAGAGATGGAAGAAGCGTGAGGCTTAGGAGATGGGGATATATTTTTGTTTAAGGGAGATGGACAAATTCACTTGGGACAAGGGTTAATTAATTGAGGTGATTGGATGACTTTTCTTGGATTTGAGGATTGACACTACTTTGCTATTTCATCGATCTAGTCACTAAAGAAGTTTGTGGGGATTGGGGATAATGGAGACTTAGGAGGATTAGGATTGTATGGAGGTAAAGGATTATATAGAGGATTTGGGTTGAATAGAAGATAGGGACTATATTGGGGTTTAGGATTATGAATTTGGGAAAAAGAGGAAAGGGATATGTCTTTAGAGGGAAAAATTTTCTTATGCATGTCAAGGATAATGCTTTAGAGTTCTTGGACCTCTTGGGAAATGTGATCATATGTAGAAGGAGGATAGTGAGATGGATTTCCCTTGTCAAAAGTGGAAGAAGGATAAGAAACATGAGATAAATAAGGATTGGCGATTGAGGAAGAAGATATGGATTATTAGGGGGTGTGAGATAGGTCAATTGGACTAAAGGGGGAATATTGGAATATTGAATTTGAAGGTCATTGAGCACTTTTTGAATCCAATTTGGATTGAAGGTGATGGAATAATTTCAAAGAGAAATGAGAGATATTTGGAAAGAAACAAGTGATGAAGAAATAATCTATGACTTGGACCAATGGTTTTTTAGATTTTTGATTGGATGTGAGGGAAGGGTATGAAAAATTTGCATTGATTTGATGTTTGATTATGAGGGTGAGGTCTCAAGATTTGATTAATTTGATTTGAATGATTGTGAGGGAAGGGCCTAAAAGATATGGGATTTTATGTATTGGATTCGATTTGATGATGATCAAGATTTATATCAATTGGTTTGATTCGATGAAGTTTTGTTTTGATTATATGATATTAGGTCCAAAGATGGGATTTGAAAAGATGAGGGTGAAGTATTGATGATAGGATTGGATGCTGAATAAGACCTTGTGATAGGGAGGTTGGATGAATCACTCACTGATTCATACTCTTAGTCTTCTTGAAAGACTTCTATTATGTCTTCACTACACCAATTTCAACCTATAGGATCTCTTATTTATGAGGATCCCGTGGTCTACCTAGCCAACCCAACTATCATGAATGTTTCTTCTATCAATTCAAAAACTTGATGCATTCTTGCAACACTAGCCATTAGCCCTTAAACCACTCTAAAGGCTTCTTTCCTCCAAATTATTGAAATGGTATTAAAGAGGTGTGGATGTGTCTTTAGAGACTTAAATTAAACCAAAGAGGGGTGTTAGAAGTCCCACCTAGTTCCACTAACAAGTGGATTTTACCAAACTTCATAATTAGGCCTAAAAGGCTACTAGCCCAATTAGGTCTCCTTCTCCAAGAAATCAGGGATTTAATCCCAATCCTTCCAAAGAAAACCTGAATATTTTATTGGGATTCATGGTTCATATTCCTAACCCTCAAGTATTTTGGGGGTCTTGGGGTCACCACTGGCCGTACAGTGCCCTAACTCAAAATGAGTGAAATTAAGGGCTTTTAGGCTTTTCCTGGCTCCTCTACAACTTACTAAGCTTTCAATTAACAAATGGATTGGTATGACCTCTCCCTCTTCAAAAAATATTTGCAAGACTCATATATTTTAATTCCAAAAGGAATCTTTCTTTCATCTGTCCACTTCTACAAGTTGTTCTCTTTGCACCTTGGTCTTCCCTAGCCCGACTCACCACTCGCTCGCCTAGGGAAAGACATTAAAAATATCTCCTCTACATTTGAGGGCCCCAAATCCTTCCATATATGTACACATGGAATCTATTAACTATTACCAAAGGTTTGTACAGAATGTATGGTGGTAAAATGAACTAGAACCCCATCTTTACAAACTGTTTGGATAAGACCAGTGGCAGTGAAGAAACCAAAATATTTACAAAAAGATCTTCTAACTGAACAAAACACCTAATTAATGCCACACAAAATCAAGAAAAAATCTACCCTACACCATTATTGAGTTACAATGTCCATTAAAGTGCTACTATAAGGCAAAAACTAGAAAAGCACACACAAAGTCACATATCCTGCATTGCTTTCAAAAAATCAATCCGTACAATGTGCATCCAACCTTGCTCCAAGGTCAAGGTTTATCTTAATTAGGGTGATGAAATAGTTATTTTTCCCCTTGGGCTCTTCTTGGTCAACTTTTCCAAACTTGACAATGTTGTCCGAGCAACAATTCAAAAGTTGCAAAGTTACAAAATGCAACTTTTGCAACTTTTGACAATTTCTTGCAAAACTACTTAACTGAATTTCAATGCTCATCAAATCTTCCCAAAAAATATAATTATGACCAAAAAATGGTTCTAACCCATATTTGACCCTACTGACCTCATTATGACATCATCACCACACTTGTGTCTATTATAAGGCTTTACAACTTCTTATCCCTAATTGCAATTTGCAAAAGTCCTAAGACTTAATTGAACTAAAGCCTATTGCACTTACTCTATGGTCAACATAAAATTAAGCTTCACAAAAAAAAAATTCCATAAGACACACACACAAATAAAACAAAATATATTTCCCTAGACAACCTATGGGTGCTCCCGCACCATTGTCCCCCTCTGCACAAACACTAAGGAATGTGAGGAGATTTCAGAGACAAATCAATGCCATATTTCTTGAAATGAGCTTTTTGCACCCATGTAGCCTCAGATTGTGGTTTTTTCTTCCACTGTATGAGATGTTCCATATACACCTTGTGTCTAGTAGACTTATTCACCCTGGATTCCAAGATCCTGTCTGCTTGAAGATTGTCCTTAGGAGGCGGGACTTCAGTACTCACATCCTCCAGCATCTCATTCACATATGTTAGTGGTCTTTTGTATTTTACTAGATCAGCCACATTGAACACTAGTGAAATGCCTAAATCTTCAGGAAGCTCCACCTTGTAAGGATTATGTCCATACTTGGCTATTACCTTACATGGTCCCACTCTCTTGATCTTCAACTTCATTGGCATTCCTTTATGCAACCTAGACTTGTTGAGATGGACCATAGCATAGCCCCCAATGAAAATTGTACATCTTTCCTAGACCTATCCACTTTAGCTTTCAACTTATGTGTAGCCTCGGTGATGACCTTCTTCACTTGCTCTTGTATCTACTTCATGGTTTGGGAAAAATCCTATACATGGCCACTTCTATGCTCCATAGCTCCTAGATCTTTGAGCTCGCATACACCCCTTGGGTTCATCCCATACACTATCTCAAAAGGAATTTTCCCTATTGTCATACTATCATTGTATGCATACTCTTCTTGTGGAAGGATCAAGTCCCATGTTTGTCCATACTCCTTGGTTAGGCATCTTAGAATGTTACCTAACACTCTATTGATCACCTCAGTTTGACCATCTGTCTAAGAATGGTAAGTTGAACCAAAATAAAAATCATTTCCCAATCTACTCCATAGAGTTTTCCAAAAATGACTTATGAACTTCACATCTTTTTCAAATACTATACTTAGGGGTAGCCCATGCATCCTCACAATCTCCTTGAAAAAGATATGATAAATGTAACTAGCATCATGGGTGGTCTTGCAAAGAATAAAATTAATCACTTTTCTAAATCTATCTACCACCACATAGACACTATCCAACCCTATCTTGGTCCTAGGAAGAACCACAACAAAATCTATGCTAATGCACTCCCATGGTCTATTGGTAAAAGGTAAAGTTTGATACAAACCTGCATTACTAGCTCCCCCCTTGGATTTCATACAAACCACACATTTCTCCACATATCTTCTGACATATCTCTACAACTTGGGCTAATAATAAAACCTTTGTACCAACTCTATTGTTTTTTTGATACCAAAATGTCCACTTAAGCTACCATTGTGCTTCTCCTAAATGTGAGTTTCTCTCATTGAGCCTTTGGGAACACATAATTTATTCCCCTTGAACAAAATTCCACTTTTTAATGTATACTCTAAGAATTGACTATGAAAATGATTCTCAAAATTATAACAGACCTTATATGCTTCAGAGAAGTCTTCATCCTCTACATAGATATTCTTGAAACTCTCTATAAAAATGCTTTGAAATTGTATTTCTTGTACTGTCAGCATCCTTCTACTTAGTGCATCTTCCACCTTGTTCAACTATCCTTTCTTGTGCTTGATGGTAAATGTAAAGGCTTGGAGGTATTCCATCCACTTTAAATGCCTATTACTCAATTTCTCTTGGGTGTTTATGTAGCTAAGGGCATGTTTATCTGTAAACACCACAAACTCCTTAGGTAAGAGACAATGTCTCCACTTTCTAAGAGACTTCTCTAGAGAATATACCTCTAAGTCATAAGTAGAGTACTTCTTCTTTGCTTCATTGAGCTTTTCACTAAAGAAAGATATAAGTATTCCTTCTTGGCTTATTACTCCTCCTACTGCAATTCCACTTGCATCACACTCTAATGTGAATAGTTTATCAAAGCTAGGTAACAAAAGGATAGGTTGGGTAGCCACTTGTTGCTTCAACCTTTCAAAGGAATCCACTGCTTCTAAAGTGCATCTAAACATGGGTTTTAACCCTCCTTTAATAGTGTCTAGCACTGGTGCACAAATTCCACTAAAATTTCTTATAAACTTCCTATAAAACTTAGCTAACCCATGAAAGCTCCTTACCTATGTCCCTGTGGTTGGTGTAGGATAATTTAGAATAGCTTCCACCTTTCTTGGGTCCATCTTTAATGACCCTTGGGATAATACAAACCCAAAATACACAAGATTTTGCTTGAAGAACTCACACTTCTCTAGGTTAATGGATAACTTCTCCTCTTGCAACCTTTTGAGTACCATCTCCACATGCTCCAAGTGTTCCTCTATTGTCTTGCTGAAGATGAGTATATCATATAGATACACTACCACAAATCTTCCATTGAAATCCTTAAGAACCTGATTCATGAGACTCATCAATGTGCTTGGGGAATTTGAGAGGCCAAATGGCACAACTCTCCACTCATACAAACCATCGGTGGTCTTAAAATTTGTCTTCCATTCATCCCCATCTTTGATCCTAATCTGGTGGTACCCAAGTTTGAGGTCCAACTTAGTGAAAAACTTTTCCCATCCAAGATAGTCCATCAAATCCTCAATTCTAGGTATAGAGAATTTGTATCTAATTGTAATCCTATTGATAGCCCTAGAGTGTAATACAACAGAAAATTTAGTGGCGATTATTCACCATTTGGCGAATGTGGCATGTCGGCGATCCCATAATTGGCGAATATTTTTGACATATTGGATTGACCCTATTGCCCAAAATTTATTAATATTGGCTCCAAAGCCCAGGCCCATCACCCATCAGTTTATTTAATTTTTCTATTTCTTACACATTATCGCCAATGGAATATAAATGTTGGTCTCCATTAATTTAAAACATTCACCTATAATTTCTAAGAGACCCCAAATCGATGACCTATATTTTCCTGGCATTTTACGGATGCGTGTCTCTAACCAATGTAATTTAGCCAACTTTATTAATCATGCGAAGGTATTGGACGACCCATAATTGCCTCAGAAATAACAAAAGATGTGTTATAATTACGCGGGCTTCGCCAAATATTTGTATACCTAATACCTCCCACTGAATTTTTGGAAAAAGGATTATTATAAAAACATTTTGATATCTCTATATTTGATCGTAGTGAAGTTTCAAAAGTTTCAGACTATTGAGAGCAACTATATACTCAATATTGCATTGGCGAGTCGCGACTACATTGTTGCATTTTAATTTGAGGCAAAGCTAAGTGATACTTATTCTCTGACTGTTATTTTGAGTTCATTTACGTTATTTCAAAATAGGTTTGTAAAATGGGGTTTCTTTTCCCTTTTGGCCTAAAATACACCACACACCGGTGATCTGTGCTCATCCAACGATCGTTGGCACTGTCGTACTATCACAGGTCCCATTAACTTTTGGCTTGTCATTTGATGTCACTAGGACACGTGTGAGTGTAACTTAATCATTTTAAATTACAACTTCATCTTATTAGGTATTACATTTAATAAATGTTATTAAATGTTTAGTTTTATAGTGTAGTCAGATTTAGATTTTAGTTCAATTACTTCTATGTTATAATCACACATCGATATGACACATTGGCAAATTAAATATAGAAACTTTCTCTTGACTGATAAAGAAACTTAATCATTTTAAAAATTCAGAATCTCAGTCTTTAGATTTAAAAAATGGAAGTACTAATCCATCGCTTAAGCATATACTTAAATTTCTAATACACAGGGAAAGAAACTAATTAAAATATTGTAATCATAGAGAAGTCTAAGAATCATTTTTGTACCCATAAAAAGAAAATTGAAACGAACTTGGAAATTTTTTATTATTTTTTTTTCAAAAATTTACATCATATAGTAAAAACAGAAACTAGTAAGAAACCTACTAGGAAACTTCTTATCGGTTAAAAATGTTGAAACTTTGCATGTCCATTGTCAAAAAACTAGGGTAACAGGAATGGGCAAACTAGGGAATCAAGGATCTTCATCTTCCCTTTCGTCTAAGTAGAATTTTCTAAAGAGGATAATCTATGAGAATTTTTTAAGCCATGTATAGTGTGACTCGTCGAATTCATCAAGGTAAAACCATTTTTGGAGAAAATCCCTCCCAAGTCGTGCCCATTTTCTATGTCGCGTTAGTTGCTCGTCATTGAGGTTCAACAGAAAGGGTTTTCTGGCCACATTTCTGCCCGACACCAACAACTTGTGTATATCTCTTGGCCAAGGGATCCCCACCCCTAATTACACAAAAACAACAACATTGACATCATCCTTCAAGAATTTCTCTTTAAAAACCTTCCTCAACAACATTAGCACATCCACCTTCTGTCCTCCGAGGTCGAGGAGAGACGCAAAAAAATGGGATGTAATGGCCATGTAGACATGGTATTTGTCGACATTCTCAAGGAAATCTCAACCCAATAACATCAACATAGTAGAATTTATAAAAGCATCGCCACCAACCTCCCTACAAATGGAAGTGAGGATTTCTTCCAAGACATTGCCCAAAAAGGACCTTTGGTCATTTGGGGATGTGCATCTCAAAGAGATTGGTGTATCCATCTTTAATTCTTGAAAGCCAAAAGACCTAAAAACCTAAACCTTAAAACTAGAGGCACAATTTCTACCACCAGTAGCTCTGACTCTTTATCTACCAAAAGAAAAATGAAGAAGAAAGAAACCAGATTCTCTTTAAATAGCCCCGACCCCTTGATTGATAGTAGTGATCACAGATACTTAGCAATTAATAATTATTCTTTCTTTAATCGTATTTAATACAATTTCCATAAATGCATTATGCGTGTGAGAGATTTAAATTGATTGTGCTTAATCTTTCATATCTAAATGTATATCTTTCCCATAAATGCATGTGTACTATTGATAGTTAAAGATGACAGTTAAAGAATGTCACTGACAAGGCATTTATTTCTTTTCGAGTTACGAGTTACGAGTTACAAGTTGCAGTTGCACTATCCACCATCCACATCAAAAAATAACTAGTAGTAAGCAATGATCATGGTTACGATGCACTTTTTAAGGCTTGATACGTGTCATCATTCCAGTGACTTCCTGCAGAAGTCGGTTTCCTTCCGAAATTTGGTCCAAAATTAAATTTCAACCATTGAGCTAGGATGATCAAATGGTCTCAAATAATACATTTAACAATACCTAATTAGGCTATGTGTCCAATGTGTAATCAGTTATATTCACAACAAATAAAAGCGATATTCCCTATACGTTGCATTAATTACATTGTTAAGTGTCATTATTCAGGTAACTTCTTGGAAAACTTTGTTTCCTTCATGAAATTGGGCCGAAATTAAACTTCAGCCATTGCTCTAGGATAATCAAATAGTCTCAAATAAGACATTTAATATTAGTTGGCATTGGCCCACATGATGCATTGACGAGTCCCATCTTTTGAAATCGCCAAATAAAATATTTATTTTTCCCATAATTAACGATGGATTAGCCAATAAAATAAATATATTTTCAAACGACACATAAAAATAGCCAGTAAAAATATTTTTTTTACCTTCACAAGAAAAAAATTCACCTCATATATTATATATTTTCCCCCACATTAATTTATAATTCGCCACAATTTTATGGAATTTTCATTCAGCAGGGAAAAAATTGCCTACGCCTTTATATTATTTTCCTAATTTGGAAAATACATTCCCCATGATCAATAAAATTTTGCCCCTAAATTAATGTATGATTCGCCAGGATTTTACACTTTTTCCTAGGAAGGGGATTCTTAAAGTTATCCCTAGTGTAATACCCACCTCTTAGTTTGCTTTTCAGTTTTGGTTTTCAAACTCTTTTAGGCCTTTTTATGTATGTGTGGTTTATTTCAGTTGATGTTGAGGATATTTATGTATCACATTTCAGTATGTTATTGATTCATTTCTTAGTGTATTATATATCCTATTTGCATATGATTCATGGTTATTTACTGATGCTTATGTATATGTTAGGATGTCATTTTGATTATGGTTTTATGACAATACTAACCCTAGATTGATATGCACATCGATCATTTGTATGTCTTGCATTACTATTTGATGTGCTTGATATGGTATGGGATAGAGTTTTAGTTAATTTCTTCGGTGAGATCGACACGATAGACTAGTCTCAACCATTTTTTTCTATATTATATGCATGTATGTTCATCTTTGTGATGACAGGTTTGCAAGTATCGGGCTACGTCTTCCCTGAATTGGTAGGAGTGAGCATGCCCTATCACAATATCTCAATGGTAAGAGAGGGGAGATAATATCAGGTCCAAATCCATACCCTAAACCCTCATTTTTTCCTATTGATCGACAAAGAGTCTAATTGAATACCCTAGTGTTTGAATCCATCAAGTGACATAGATTCGCGAGTCTGTTTATGTGTGTTGGGTTTCTGTTTCAGTTGTTTGTCTATTTCAGTGGTTTGTCTATTTAGATGGGTTTTAGATGGATTAATGATGCTTTTGGCTTGATTTATTTAATGAACATTTATAGTAAATATTAATGTTAATTATTGCACCTATAATGAGGTTAAAACATTGATATATGAAATATATGGCTATTTAATAATTAAATATTAATTAAATGCCTATATTTAATTGATTGATTTAATTATTAAGTCTTGATTAAAATAAGTCAGATTTAATAAATATTAAATTCAATTAATTGTAATTAATTATGCATAGTTGAATTATTGAATATTACTTTAAGTTGCATGGTTAATTGATTAATTTAATTGAAATATTATCTCATGCATTTTCAATTTAACACTTTGCTTTTATATTCCAAACTTGAGCTTTGCATTCTTTAAGTCAAATTGAAAATAAAGAATTATTTTAATAAATAATTTGATAATTTATATTCCCTTTAGTGTTTTCACTTTTTGAAAAGCTAATTTCTTGGATTATCTATATCTTTGGATTGGAAGCCTTTTTGGAGGTTGTTCAATCAGGGAGAAGGAGAAATCAGGTGATTGGAGTTTTGAGAGAGCTTGCTTGGATTTTTGGATTCTTCTTGCTTGGATTTGTGAAATTGTTCTTTTCATCAGTTATTGAGGTAGGGTCTTCATATTTTAAATTCTAGCTTTCAGATCCCCATCTTCCATGCATCTAAAAAGATAGGACCCTTTCTGTGATCTTCCTTGTTTGAGTATTTGGTAATTTCATTGATTTAGAATTGAGAAGTTATGATCTTGGTTTCAATTTTTTGCTTGTGGGAATAAAGGGTTTAATTTTTGGGTGTTAGATTCAAAAGGGCATTAGGGTTTTTAATTGTGATTTATGAGTGGTCTTTTATATGAGATGTATATTATTATTGGATTCACTTTTTGTATCCTTTATGTTATTTCTTTCTAGTTCTTCTTTGTAGATTATTTTGCGTAATTAATTCTACGTCAAGGAACCCTTAAGATGTGTAACCTTTGTTGAGTTCTACTTATGTGTATGTCTTGTACTTCATTGCATTACTTCCTCGTTGTTAGTATTATTTTTTCTAAACATTTAAATTTTTTTTATCCTGCTAACTCAGTGTCATGCTTAGGTTAGTTCTCCTAGGTTCCCTGGTGGGGCATTAGATAGAGTCAGTTCAAACTCTCCACTTACCACCTTTCTTGGATGCTAATACCACATGTACAAACATAGAATGATGCTCTTCTTGATTAGTCCTTGGTCTAATAGCTCCTGCACTTGTTTATCCACTTCTTGGTTCTTCTTTGGTGTGATCTTTTATGCTATCTTGTTAGGTAATGAAGCCCCTGGTATGAAATCAATTTTATGACTGATAGCTCTTTTAGGAGGGCATGTTTCTGGTGTTCCATCACTGATTATGTCCTTGAACTTCCCAAGTAACTTTTGGACTTATTCTAGTATAAGTGTTTGAGTAACTTTTTCTTCTTCCTTGGGTGTCACAACTATAGCATACCCTTCACCTCCTTCTTAGTGGAGTGTGTTAAGGAACTCCTTCCCACTACTTAACAAGACACTAGGGGTCTTTGATTGTGTTTCTTCCTCCTCTAATAAAGACTGTATCTTAAATGTCCTACCATCCTTTTTAAATGAGATGTTCTCTTTCCCATCATAGATGGCTCCTCTATCATATTGCCATGGTATGCCCAATATGAGATGGTATGCATCCATAGGAAACACATCACAAATTAAATTGTCTTTGTATCCTCAAATGGATAATTCCACCTAAGTCTGCTCATTCATAAGGACACTTTTCCCTTTATTCAACCATGTCACCTTATATGGATTAGTATGGGGTACCTTCTCCAACTTAAGCTTCTTTACTGCTTCCTCTGAGATGATGTTATTAGTGGACCCTGAATCCACTATAACTTTTCATACTTTCCCAAGTATTTTGCATCTTAATCTGAATAAGGCTCTTCTTTGTTTTGGCTCCTCCTTGACTAGTTTTCAGATTAGAACCCTTGTAAACATCAATTTCTCCCCCATTTTTGACTTAATATGACTAATCTTTGGTGAATTGACACTCATTGTGTCCTCTTGATCATATGTTATTCTCTTCTCTGTATTAGAAGAAGATGCTTTCTCAGGGAACCTATAAGAAAGATGACCCATCTGTACACAATTATAGGAGTTCATGCTAGAAAATTATGAATTACCTCTACCTGCTCCTCTTCCTCTGTTAGGACCCCCTTGAGTTCCTCTACCTCTTCCATGACCTCCTCTAAGAGTGGTGTCATTTACATTCTCTACATGTTTATACTCTCCTTGGATTCTCTAATCAATCCCTCTGCCTTGATATCCTCCTCTATGTCCTCTTTGATCACTTCCTCTTCCTCTATTCTTGGAATTCTGATCTTGCTTTCTTCTACTCTTTTCTTCAATCTTTATGGCCAATTGGTAACATTGGTGTATTTTTTTGGGACTAAGAAGAGTCATCTCTTCTTGTATACTCCATTTCAATCCATTAAGGTATCTAGGCACCTTAAGGCTTTCATCCTCGGAGACATTTGATCTCATGCATAACTTCTAAAATTCCTTAGTGTAGGAATTGACATCAAGATCATTTTGTCTTAAGCTTTGCCTCTTAATTGGATTTCATAATCATCTGGCATGTATGCTTCCTTCACTTTGACAAGCATTCCTTTCCAAGTTGAAATTTGTTTCTTACCTTCTTTTTATCTCTCTGTCTGAATGAACTTCCACCATGTCAAAGCAGAGCCTCTAAGTCTTGACTTTTCTACCTTGACTTTCTGAGCTTTTGTGACTCCATCACATTCAAAGTGATTTTCTATGCCTTCAATCCAATCCATGAATAGATCTGCGTCCATCTTCCCACTGAATAGTGGTATTCCTTCAATTTCCTTCCCACTCATATCCTTCAATTCCTTCAAGAAAGTCTCTTCTTGCAATACAGGGTCTTGTTTAGGGGTCTTGTCTTCCTCTACAACCTCTTTACCCTTAGTTTTTTGTCACTAACTTCATCATTCTTTGTCTGCACTTCACTTAATCCTTGCTCAAGCTGAACTATTCTTTCCCTTAATATCTTATTATCTACTTCTTGATCATTGAACTTCTTATCCAATTCTACATTATTTACCATGATTGTAGACCCACTAGACTCACAATCTGATATGCACTAACAATCCCAAATCTTTTTGGGGCTCTGATACCAATCTGATAGGGAGGTTGGATGAATTACTCAATAATTCATGATCTTAGTCTTCTTGAAAGACTTCTAGGATGTCTTCACTACACCACTTTCCACCTATAGGATCTCTACTTGATTAGGATCCCCTGGTCTACCTAGCCAACCCAACTATCATGAAAGTTTCTTCTATCAAGTCAAAACTTGATGCATTCTTGCAACACTAGCCATTAGCCCTTAAACCACCTTATAGGATTATTTCTCCAAATTCTTGAAATGGTCTTATAGAGGTGTGGAGGTGTCTTTATAGACTTCAATCCAACAACCTAGGAGGTTTTAGAAGTCCCAACTAGTTCCACTAACAAGTCAATTTCACCAAACTTCATAATTAGGCCTAAAAGGCTACTAGCCCAATTTGGTCTCCTCTGAGAAATCAGGGATTCACTCCCAGTCCTTCCAAAGAAACCCTGTATATTTTCTTGGGATTCTTGGTTTATATGCCTACCACTCAAGGATTTTTGGGGTCTTGGCTGACCACTGGTCGTACGGTGCCCTAACTCAAAATGAGTGAAATTAAGGGCTTTTAGGCCTTTCCTGGCTCCTCTGCAACTTAGTAAGTTTTCAATTAAAAAATGGATTGGTATGACCTCTTCCTCTTCACCAAATATTTGAAAGAATCCTATCTTTTAATTACAAAATTAATTTTTCTTTCATTTATCCACCTCTACAAGTTGTGCTCTTTGTACCTTGGTCTTCCCTAGCTGGGCTCACCACTGGCTTGCCTAGGGAAAGACAATAAAAATAGATCATCTACATTTGAGGGCCCCAAATTCTATCATCTATGTACACATATAGTCTATTCACTAATCCTAGAGGGTCGTACAGAATGCACTATGGGAAAATGAACTAGAACCCCTCTTTACAAACTGCCTAGATAAGACCAGTGACAGTGAAGAAATGAAAATATTTACAAAAGCATCTTCTAACTAAACAAAACACATAATTAATGCCACAAAGAATCAAGAAAACATCTACTCTACACCATTAATGATTTACAGTGCGGTATCTAATCCATTAAAGTGCTACTGTAATGCAAAAACTAGAAAAGTACACACAAAGTCACATATCCCTCATTGCGTTCAAAAATTCAATCCGTACAATGGGCATCCAACCTTGCTCCAAGGTCAAGGCCTGTCTTAAGTAGGGTGGTGAAATAGTTATTTTTCTTCTTGGGCTCTTCTTTTTTGAGTTTTCCAAACTTGACAATGTTGTCCGAGCAACATTTCAAAAGTTGCAAATTTGCAAAATGCAACGTTTGCAACTTTTGACAATTTCTTGCAAAACTACTTAAACGAGTTTCAATGCTCATCAAATCTTCCCAAAAAATATAATTATGAACAAAAAATGATTCTAACCCAAATTTTACCCTACTAACCTCATGATTACACCATCACCACACTTGTTTCAATTAGAATGATTTACAACTTCTTAGCCCTAATTGCACTTTGCAAAAGTCCCAATACTTAATTAAACTAAACCCTATTGCACCTACTCTGTGGTCAACATGAGCTTAAGCTTAACACAAAAAATGTCATAAGAAAAACACACACAACTGAAACAAAATATATTTCCCTAGACAACCTATGGGTTATCCTCCACCACCTTGATTGGATTGGGCAAATTTATTAGGATTAGGGTCTTAAATGATGGATTATGAAGACATGAGGGAAGACTACGATTAGAGGAATGAATAAGGATGATTAGGAAGAATGTGAATGATTAGGATGATTAATATATAATGAAATATGATGGTGTGTAAGAGGAATATTAATGACTTAGATGAAGTGATTAGGATGAAGGAAATGATGAAGAATGAAGATAGTTAGGATGATTATGGGTAATTAGGAGATCATGACTAGGATGATTAGAATAAGATAGATGATTGGATTGGATTGGATTGGATTAAAGAGATGAAAAGGATGTGATGGATGATTAGGAGATGATGATTAGAAGAACTAGGAATGATTTGGATGATTAAGAGGGGGATTAGCATAAGAAGTATAATGATTATGAAGAAATGGGTTGATGTGGAGATGATGAAAGTTTTACTTTGAGGAAATGTAAAGTGAAAGAAGAATTCAAGAAGTCCTACCCTAAGGAAATTGGCTAAGTGATAAAAACCTTTTCCCACAACTTGATATCTCTTCAGCTCACACAGTCATGTCACCCCTAGAGGGCACCCATATTTTTTTCCCTTTTTTGAGAGCGAAACAAAATATGGTTCAAAGGAGACTACGCAATGAGACCTCAAATGTCATATTAACCATCTCCAAACACTCAAGGGGATACTTATGGTGAGTGTCTTCAAGAGGGATTCTTCCCCTCTTTGTATAAAGATTATGACCACTTTCGGAGGTGATCCAGGTAGGCTTCTATTCTAAGGTATCTAGTAAGGGAATCCATTCGTAACTATCTCTGGTAGTCCTGCAAGAAATATTGAGGCCTATTGCCCTACGATTACTAGATTAATACAGTCCTGCACATAGGATTGAGGCCTCTCAACCTTACGAAATATAGCATACATAAAATATAGAAATAGATATATCCTCCAAGACTTTAATCTCAAATAATATTTTTATTATAGTGGGTTGGAAGGGCTGGGACTGCCTATTCCCACATGAGTCGTTCCCGTGAGATTTTTTCCTCAATGCTAGGCTCTCTAAGGTAAAATGATGAAAATGAAAGTGGATAACAAGTAGAGGTATAGATTTTTTATTTTCCTTAAAGAAAAATAGCATACTCTACTATTCCATTACTTCTTCCAAACACACCAAACACATATTAATTTAGCCAAGATTCCTTTACAAGTAATAAATCAAGTAGGTCTAGATTTCTGATTATCTCTAAAGAGATAAGAGTATACTCTCCTACTACCCAACTAACCACAAGAAATGAACCTTCCTAATTAAACTAGGTTCCTAGAAAATTGACTTAAAATAGTTACAATTTTTATTTGTATCTCCAAGGAAACCTACAAGACCAATGAATTAGTAGTCTCACTGCTCAAGCCTTCTACAAGATTCCTACAAAAAAAATGGATTAGTAGTTTTAAAACACTTTGATCTTGGTCAAATGTTCTGCAAATCCACTGTTAGAAGGTAGAAAACACCAAAAATTTATAAGAAAATATGATTAGAATCTCTAAAATGAAAGATACAATTAAAAGAAACTAAAATATGTAGAGGTGCATGTTTATAGGTGGAGATGCCCTTGTGCAGAGACACCTATGTGTAGAGATTCCTATGTGTAGAGATACATGTATCTAGGAAGAGGCACCTATTCATAATAGAAAGGAAATATGAAACTAGGGTTTGCAAAATTTGAACTCCAATGAACCTTCAAATGGATAAATGACCTGGTGCAGGAGCACCTTAAGGTCTTGTAAAGATCTTTTAAGCATTTTGGCTTGTAGGTTTGTTTGGCCAACCACCAAGGTAATAAGGACTAAATATAAATTCCCAAGTTTTTTTTTGTGTGTGTCTAGAGGTAGGAGTAGTTAGGGTTTAGTGTTTGGTGTGATCAATTAGGATCTAGGGGTTTAAGTCCTAGAAAGTAAACCAAAGGGTCAAAGGTTGACCAAAACTCCAAAATGGAGTGGCACCTATGGTTATGATGTTTTTGAGTGTTTTAAGGTATTATGAAGTGGTTTAGCATGAAATTGGACCATTGGAAGTAGTGGTTTGTCATTTGAGCAAAAGTTGTAAAAGTTGCTTATGATAACTTTGAAATTTTACAAAGTTGTCATGACAACATTTCCTAAAACCTGGGAAATGAATTTAATGGTGCTAAAATCCTGACATGAGGGTCCAAAAATGTGGCAATAGGATATATAAGGTTGAAGAAACCCTAATCTAGCAATTGGAAGTAGCATTGTATGGATTGTGAACTGAGAAGCAAGTTTTTGACTGTGTTTTTTTTAACAGAGCCTTGATCCAGTCAGTTAATGGATTGAATGGCATGAATGAATGCATTGAGAATTTTTGTTTTATCATTTAGAAGTGCTTTATGGAGTTAGTTTTGTATATTTTTACTTCCATTGTACATTTTGTTAATTCTTTGAGTTTCACTGGTCTGTTCAGGGCCAGTCTTGTAAATATGTGTCCCTCTTGAGCTCCCATGGTTGGAAAAATATGGCCACTTGGAATAAAGTAGGAGAAAATGTAGATATTTTAAATATGTGTTTTGGGGTCTATGGATGCAGGAGAGCTATTTTTTCCAACAAGCCCTAGGCAAGTGTAGTGGCATTCTGGTTAGTGGCTTGTGCAGAACAGTAGCATAGAAAGATGCTAAATGGATTGGATTGAACCAATAAATAGTGGGAGAATGTAGAGGTGTGTTTCCTTGATAACTAAATGCAAGGAGAGGATTGGTGGATTTGTTGAGAACAACCATTGAAGGCAAAGAAATCAGACTGGTGAACATGCTCCTAAAACCCTTAAAAATAGGGGTTTGGTGAAAGTCTAGTGTACAGACAGGGTGGGGGTCTAAAAACTAGAAAATCCTAGAGCCTAGGTTGGGCCTAAAAAGAATCCATAGTTGATTCAGATTGTTGTTAAGGGAAATTGTGAAGAAATCCAAGAAAACTAGTTTCTAGGATGCCTAATTGACCAAAAAGGCTACAAGGCCTCAAAAATGAAAACTAGGAACTTGATTGGAATCTAATGAAGGGATCCATAAAAGTGGGTTAGAATAAGTTAAAAGTAACGTAGGGATGGTCAGGAATCCCATTCCTATTGCCAAGCTCAGATTGAGGTCAAATTGGCTAAGATAGGCCAATGGGAGTTTGAAGTTGGTGGAGAGCTTTAAGAGGAGAAGGGGATCATAGGAGAGTCTGCTGGTTAGGGTGGTGATAGAAACCCTAGGAAGACCAAAGAAAGGGTCTTGGAAAGAGAAAGAAAGCTATTAGAAGTTAAAGCTCCACATCATGACCTATACTGACAAAATAGAAGTAACAACTCTAAGAATGATAGAAAATGTAGATCTAATGACCTAAAATGATAATGCAAAAGGGAAAACCCTTTCTCATGGAGATGCATGTGTAAATGAAAATACACCTATGTACAGAGATGTATATTCATAGAGATGCCTATGTGCTGAGACACCTATGTGTGGAGATTCCTGTATAGGTGCGGAGATGTCTGTCCGGCAATCCATCAAAAAATATGCAAAAAAACTAAATAAAAAGGATGCAAATCAAGACATGGGTCTCACCGGGCGTGCCAAAATGTATGCAATGAAAATACCTGTAGCTACACAAAAAATTATAGCATGCAAACAAAATAAATATTATGTAATCAAAGTATGCTAATAAACTTGAAATGCAACTAGATTTCCACTACAACCTCCGATGAGCTAAAATAAGTGCACCCAAAACTTGTTTGATTTTATATTAGAGATTTTGTGGGTGTTCTCTCCCAACACAATACAATAAATCCCACTATAATTGATGGCGAAGGATTGAGAACAAGTATGTGGAATTTTCCCCAATCTTCACAAAATGATGAATGCAAATTCAAGGTCCATGCAAGAGATTAACAAACTAGATTCAAATGAAAGCTAAACTAAGAATGAAAATACAAGATTGAAACAAAACTAGATTTATTCCATTACCTAATATTTAATATCTAGATGATATAATGCTCAAAGAAACTAAATAGAATGAAAACTAATAAGTGCTCAAGATGCTCAAGAAATGCTCCAAAATCCAATCACTAGTTGGAAAATGAGGAGTGAGGCCTCCTTTTATGGACTTGTCATGAAAATGAAGGGCTAGGATTAAGAAGTGGAAAATGAGTGCCTAAGATTAAAAGGTTAGGTAGGGTTTGACTTGGGTGAAGGAGATTAAGAGGAAAAATGGATGAGTGGCTAGGATTAAGTGGTTAAAGAGAGTGGTTGACTTTTAAAATAAAATCAAAATTAAGAGACAAGTGCCAAGTGTCACAAGCTCAAAATTTAGGAGTTGATCCATATGATTTCACTTGATTGACTAAAGTGAAAATAAGACAAATAACTAATTTAGAAAATTAAAAAAAAAAGTGTTTATTTAATAAATAGAAGAAAGGGCTTAGGAAAATGTTTAATTTAATAAATAAAAATTTGTTTAATCTTAGAAAAAGAAGGATAATGAATTATTTAAATAAATTAAAATATTTATTTAAAAAATAGATAAAAATGATTATTGAATTAATTAAATAAATAAAAATATTTTTTCATTTAATAGAAGATATTATAATTAAATAAATAAAAATTTTCTTTAATTAAGGATAGTTTTAGGTGTCTACATTTTGCCCCTCTTTGATGGAGTGTCAAAATTGACATCACATCAAAGAAAAGGAAAATGCCCCAATCCAGGAAGGATAAAGAAGGATGATGATGAGGCAGTGGTATGCCCCTTGAAGAGGACATGCGGGTTTTGAGAACATAGATGTACTCTCAATATGTATATGAGGAGAATAAAAACAAGGGAGGGGTGGAGGGGATAAAAAATATACCTCATTGTGCAAAATGCAACCTATCTAAAATGCAATTTAATGAGATGCAAAAAAATGCAAACAAATTGTGTAAATGTTGGGGAGCACAGCTTGGATTTTGATATGGTACTTGACAATTTGCACCAAGGTATGAGGAACCAAGGTGACAATTCTCCAAGTACGTGATAAAAAGGATCATGATAAAAGGGATCAAGTACAAAAAAACACTAAAACATACAAGCAACAAGAAAGCTTGCACAACAAACCAAAAGAAAACCAACATGCTGCCCCTAGGAAACTGAAAACCAATTGATTAATTAATCAATTGATGATGATTGATTATGTGGGTAGGGTCGTAAGGATATGAGGGAAGGGCCTCAAGAATGCATGGGCATGGACACAATAATCATAGATTAAATAATTTGATCAATTGTTTAAGAGTTGATTCAGATTAACATGATGGCATGATTAAAGATTGAAAGATTGGATTACATGGATTAGGATTAGTTCAATTTGGTGAAGATTAGTTCATCAAGAGAAGTAAGAGATCTACCAAGATTAACTAAACTAGATAATTGTGTTTGCAGAGAATGTCAAGTGGGAAAACAAAGGGAGCTTTCAGAGGAAAAGAACAATCTGCTACAAAACCATTAGATTTGGTACACACAGACTTATGTGGTCCAAGGAGTGAATAAGGGGAAGGGTATTTTATGTTCTTAATTGATGACCATTCTAGAATGAATTGGGTTACATTCTTAAGAGAAAACTATGAGGAATTAGAAAAGTTCAAAATATTCAAAGCTAGAGTTGAAAACCAAGTTGATAGAAAAACTAAATGCTTAAGATTTGAGAGAGGAGGAAAGTTTTTTAATAATAGATTTAACATAATTTGTGAGATGCATGGGATTAGAATAAAATTAATTGTTCCTAGGACTCCACAACCGAATAGTGTTGTGGAGATAATGAACCAGACTATACAAGTAGGATATGAATCGGATGAATACATATGTAGAGAAATAATAGATAAGAGTAGAGAACAGGATAAGAAGAGAGAAACCCAGGATTGTCTCTCATTTGTATAAAAAAATCCAAAGTATATTTATGGAAATCACTCAAAAATTTAGATCATTGGAGATAAGAATAAAGGAGCCCCTACCAGAAGCAAGGCTGGTGAAAAACAAGTTCTATTATGTTTACTTTTTGAGACTGGACCTAAGACAATTGAAGAAGCATGTTGTGACTAGAATTAGATGAAGGAAATGAAAGAAGAACTTGATCAAATTGAGAAAAATTATACTTGGGAGTTATTTCCCAGCTGGAAGACAAAAATGTCATTGGAACAAAGTGGGTGATTCAGAATAAAATAGACGAGGATGCATGAGTTGTGAGGAAAAATGAAATATTGGTTTGCAAAGGGTATACTTAGGTTCAAAGAATTAATTTTGAAGAAAATTTTACTCATGTTTCCTAGATGGAAGCTATTAGGATATTCTTGGCATTTGTAGCATTTAAGGATTTCAAATTCTAACAGATGGATGTGAAGTCAACATTTTTGAATGGAGAAGTAAAAGAATTTTACATTGAAAAAACAAAAGGGTTTAAGTTGTCAAATCATCTGGATATCATCTACAAAATAAAGAAGGCGTTGTATGGGTTGATGCAAGATATCAAAGCTTGGTATGGAAGACTAGATAATTATTCAATGAATCAAATTTTTCAAAAAGGGTTTTCTGACAACAGTCTCTATCTCAAATTTTAATTATATAAATTATTAGTGGTTTTGGTTCATGTGGATGACTTAAAATTTGGAGGATATAATGACATGTGTGAGAAATTTTCTAGTGAGAGTTAGGATTCATTTGAAATGTCCATAATTAATTATTTAAATTTATTTCTTGGATTGCAAGTAAATTAGAATAGTGAATGGATTTTTATTCTTATCAAAGTTTATCAGAGAGTTGCTAAAAAATTTGGATTGGAAAATTCCAAATCGATGTGTACTCCTATGGCTACCAGAAGTAAGTTGGAGAAAGAAGATAAATCCCCCAATGAATATGCAATAAAGTACAAATAAGTAATATTGAGACTTCTTTATCTGATTACTACTAGACCAAATATTATGTATGCCATTTGTTTGGCAACTAGATTTTGTTGAAGCTTATGGCAGAAGAACCCATGATCAAACAACAAATGAAAATACCTTCCACAAGAAAGGGAAACAAGAAATTTTTTTATATACTCCTCAAAATAAAAATAAAAAAAAGGACTACAATTTGCAAGATCACAAAATTTAGGATGAATTAAAATGAAGAGAATAATTTATTTTATAGAAAGCAATAGAGCCAAAAGAGAAAAGCTAACTCAAACTAAATTTAGCAAACTAAAGCCAAGATATGCAAACTAGAAGTGCATGGCATGCATAATATGAAAACTAGAGCCTAACTAAATTAGAATGAGATAAATTTAGACTCACTAAGTGACCTTAAGCTAGAGCATCAACGTGCAAACATGTGCTTTAATTATGCAAAATAATATGCATGAAAATATTCTCTAGCATGTGCATAATTAATTAAAGAAGCATATGCAAGTGTGCCTAAAACAACTAATATGCACGCTCTAATAGATTTCAACAAAAACTAAGAGAATTACATATTTTTTAGTAATGAGGATCTTCAAATATTTGAAAGGAATAGTGGAACTCATATTGTGGTATGCTAGAGGATCACATTTTACCTTAATAGTTTATACTAATGTGGATTGGGAAGAAAATTTCAATGAAAAGATGAGTACCAGTTGTAGAGCATTTTTCCTTGGCTCTTGGTTAGTTGCTTGGTTAAGTAAGAAGAAGGATTCAATGTTATTGTCCACTGTAGAAGCTGAATATATTGCAGTTGCTTCATGTTGCACACAACTAATCTAGATGAAATAAACTAAAAGGATATTGGTGTGTGATTTGATGAACCAATCCTAATTATGTGTGATAACACCAATACAATAAATATTTCTAAGAATCTGATACAACACTCCAAAATAAATAATATTTCTATCAGGTGCCATTTTTTGAGGGAAAAGGTGTTGGACAATGAAGTGAATCTCAAATAAGTACGTACAAAAGAGGATCTTGTAGATATCATTATAAAGGCTTTATGAAAATAAATTTTTGAATATCTACAATAGAAGTTAAGGGTTTTACCCCCTCCCAGTTAGAACTAAGTGCATTAGGATGCAATATTAGTCTATGAAACTTACTGTACATTCTTGATATGGACTAATATGGGGCTTCCTCTTAAGGGACATAGAGTATTTTGTTTCCTACATATTTCCTTGATGCCAGAGAGAGAGAGAGAGAGAGAGAGAGAGAGAGAGAGAGAGAGAGATTGTGTTTATTATTTATGAATGTTGCCATCAATGAGAAAGGGGGAGATTATTGAAATGGGCACTTTGTTGATTTTCTAGTATTGTTGATGTGTTGGTATGGTTATCATTACTAAAAACATACTACTTTGTGATGACATGTAACTGATTGAATGTTTGAAGATGTTAATTTGATGATCATGCAAGGCATTAAATCAGTTAATGTATTGTATTGTCATTGATGTCAACTTGATATAATATGTATGGTCATGGAAATACTGCCAAAGATTTCAAAGAACCAATGAATCAAAGGCTATGCTATTAGTAATGCATATAAGTCAAGTATTCACTAAGTGACTGTATACACCGATGAAGTGCACGCCGATGGATAGAGTAAAAGAGAAAGTCACAGTGTTACCCGATGAGCAAATGCACAACATTACCGATGAGCAAAGTCATAGTGTTGCCCGATGAGCAAAGCATCGAGTAACCCGATGGAAAGAATTACAGTGTTAACCAACAGAAAAGACAAGGATGGAGATCCTGATGACAACTAAAGTCACACTTATAGAATAGTTAGTTATCACCGATGACTAACTAAAGTGTTGACCGATAGAACAGAGAGTTCAGAAATGACAAAATACTTAGCTGTCAAGAGCTAAAAATAGACTTAACAGATACTTATCATTATTTTAATCATCTAGATAAATCCAAGGATAAGTAAAGGATTTAAAGCTGATTTGTCCAGTTGGCAAGAAGATATCCTTGAGATAAAACTAGAGTTTTCTTTAAATATAATTGGAAAGAATTGTTGATCACGCCAAGAATCAAGAAAGCCAAGAAATGGTGAAACTTGTCTATAAAGAGACAAACCCAATTCATTATGAATTGTGGGGTGAACAAGAGAAGAGGAAAGATGCTAAAGAAAATCTGAAGGAGAAGAAAGTCTTCATTCAGTCCTGATCAACAAGGTGGAGAAAGAGCTAGATTCTGGAGACACCGACGAACAATGAGACAACATCACCAAGCAGAACGGTGTGGAGCAAAGGTATAAAATTGATTATATTGATTAGAGGGCTAATGCACTTACAATAGATCTAAAAATATGCAATTGAGTTGTATGTGTGAAAAAATCATTAATATTTCAGTTTAACCATTGAATCATCAAGTCTTTTAACCAAGAACGACTTAAAAGTCTTCTACAATTGAGATACATCCCAAGGAGTATCAAAAAGTTTGATCATAGAAAGTAGCATTGGATATGCCCGATACCTATCGACACGCCAAGTGAGTGTTTGATCAAGGATGGTAGCATTAGATGCCAGATACTAGGTGACAAACTATCTTTTAAATCCTCTAACAAGGTCACACCTAACAGTGTGTTTTGTAACCTTTAACAGGGTTGGCTCCTAATAGAGATCACTTCAGAAGAGTGAAAATTTGGGGTACCGGTCCCAGTGGTTTTTCCCCTAATAGGGTTTCCACTTTAAAAATCCATGTGTTATGTGTTTATGTTTCATTACTTTACTATTTTACATTTCACATATGCAATTCTAGATTTATCGGTATACTCTGCATATTTACTGTGTTTCAGTAAATAGTTGACTACTTATCGGTAATCATACAGAAGAGAGATTTACAAAGCAATCTGACAAGTAGAAAATTGATATAAATATTTCATGACTTTCATCTTGTAGGATGGAAGATAATTAGAGACATAATTTGTGGTTATAAGTTTTAAGGGTTAATTTAAGGATTAATTTTTGAGGCCACTGATTCACCCCCCCCCCTCTCAGTTATTACTAACAATTGGTATCAGAGCTTGTGTACTTAAAAGGAAGATTTCAAGACCTAAGATAAAGATCACAAGATGAATAGATGAGATGTTCCCAAGTTGAACAAAGATAATTTTACTTCATGGCAAAGAAGAATAAGACTCCACTTATTAGGTATTGGAAATGATGTTACTCAATACTTAGTTATTGAATATGTCTTGTCCATAGGAGCACCAATAGTTGAACAATTAAGAGAGAAGCATGAGAACAATTGCATGATGATAGAGCTTGCATCCTCACACTTTGATGCTGAATTTGAAGATGAAAAAACCTACAAGACTACAAAGTAGATGTGGGACAATTGATGCTTGTACATGGTGGTGACAAAAAAAATTTGAGAGCCAAGGAAGAAAGCCTTAGAGAAAAGTTTGATGATCTCAAAATGAAAGAAGGTGAAAACATCAATTAGTACAACACAAGAATCAAAGAGGTAGTCAATGCTATCCGAGGATTTGGAGGTGTACTAGAAGAAGATACAGTGGTAAGTAAAATTCTAAGAACCTTACTTCCTACTTATGCTATTAGAGTTTCTACCATTCAAGAAATAAGAGAAATAGAAAATAGCAATTTTACTCCAGACAATTTGATTGGAAGATTGATTTCATTTGAGATGAATAACTTTGATAATAGTGTCTTACCAAACATAGATTTTGCATTCAAATCTTCTTTGAGAATAAGAAAATTAAGTCATAAACACACTATGAGAAAATATAGTGATAGTGAAAGTGAAGAAGAAGATCTTGATGAAATTTAATCATTTATGGCTAGAAGAATGCAGAGAGGCAAAGGTAAATACAAAGGTAAATTATCACTTGTGTGTTTTAATTGTAAAGAGATTGGACACTTTGCTGCAAGATGTCCTAACAGAAGAAAATATGACAGAAGTAATGATAGATCATTTGAAACGAAGTCTGACAGAGGTGATTACAGAAGCTACCGACAATCAAAAAGAAGAGATACCCGAGACTACAAGGAAAAAGGAAAGAAGGCTAGTTACCTAGAAAAATGCAAAGATGATGAAACTGACACTGAATCTAATGAAGACATCAAAATGGTGTTTGTGGTAGTAAAAGATGATTCAAATGATGATGAAGAAAGGTATGTAGAAATTGCACTCATATCTAAAGTTAGTAAAAATGATGTCTAGATCATAGATAGTGGTTCCACTCACCATATGATAGGTGACAAGCAAAAGTTTGAAACTTTTGAATACTATAAAGGTGGTTCAGTAAGAATGGGTAATGACACACCTTGTCCAGTTGAAGGTAGAGGAACCATAATGTTGAATAACTAGATAAAATGTGAAAATGCTTACTGGGTAAATGGATTGAATTATAATCTATTGAGTGTTTCTTAGATTAATAATTCAGGTCATAGAGTAGCATTTGAAAATAAGAAGGAAAAGATCTTCAATAAATTAGGAAATCTGATTGGTACCGGTGAGAAGACAAAAGGTAACTTATTCTATTTGAATGATACTGGCATCACTTGTTTGATTGCTACAAATGAAGACATATGGTTGTGGCACAAAAGATAGTGTCATGTGAATTTTGACAACATGATAAAAATAAGAAAAAAGAGAAATGTAAGAGGTTTACCGATGATGGTTAAGCTCAACAAAATCATGTGTAAGAATTGTCAAAAAGGTAAGATAACAAAGTCTAGGTTGAAAAGCAAAACCCATACATCTGAAGCCATTCTAGAATTATTCCATAATGATTTATGTGGACCAATGAGGACAAAGAGTTATTATGGAGATAGATATTTTATTCTTTTTGTTGATGATTACTCTAGAATGATGACTGTAATGTTTCTAAAAGATAAATCAGAAGCATTTAATATGTTTAAATGGTATAAGGCAATGGTTGAGAAACAAAGTGGTAAAGAATTGAAATGCTTAAGATTAGATAGAGGAGGGGAATTTATTTAAGATGAATTCACTAAATTTTGTAATGAGCATGGAATCAAAAGACAGGTCTCTGCACCAAGAACACAACAATAGAATGGAATTGCTGAAAGAAAGAATAGATCCATTGTGGATTGTGCAAGGACACTAATGATAGAGAAATGAATCACCCAAATCTTCTAAAGAGAAGTTGTCAGTACTATTTTTTACACATTAAACAGAGTAAAATTGAAGAAAGACACCAAGACGACACCTTATGAGCTATGGTATGGATACACACCCAATGTAAGTTATTTCAAAAATTTTGGCAGTCAGTGTTATATCTTAAAAGATGATAGAAATGGAAAACTTGACTCCAAGAGTGATGAAATAATCTTTCTAGGGTAGTCTACCAAGAGCAAGGCTTATAAATGTCTAAATAAGGCCTCTAACAAAATTGTTGAAAGTGCAAATGTAAAGATTGATGAATTTAAAGAGAAGAATAAAAAGGAAAGAACTAAAGAACCAGAGGAATATAATAGGTTTGGTTACAATGAGGAACCTGACACTCTATTTGACCAATAATGTAGAGCTATCGAGAAATAGACCATTGCACCCAAGCATTAGGCTACAAATATTGACGATCACAATATTTCTCAAGATGATGCACAAAGTGATGGAGAACAAAATGAAGAAAAAAATGATGATCAAACTGATAGACAAAGAGCTAAACTTGTACTTTCTAGATATGTCAGAAGGAACCATCCACATAACCAGATCATTGGAGATAAGAAGGCTGGTGTGAGAACTAGAAGTAAGTCTCTAAATACAAGGTGTATTATTTGTGATTATGAGCCAAAATCTGTCAATGTTGGACTTGATAATGATGAATGGATTAGTGCTATGAATGAGGAGATTGAGAAGATTGAGAAAAAAATACATGGACACTTGTACCAAGACCAGATGACAAGAATGTCACCGGTACAAAATGGATATTCAGGAATAAACTGAATGAAAATGGATAAGTCACCAGAAATAAAGCAAGACTAGTATGCAAGGGGTATGCACAAGAAGAAGGAATCGACTATGGAGAGACCTTTGCACCCATTGCTAGGCTAGAAGGAGTAAGAATATTACTTTCTTATGCTACAAATTGCTCAAATATTGCATGGATCAAATAGTTACTGGAAGGTATGCATATACAAATTATTGTACTAGTAATTATCTACCGTGATAATACAAGTGCAATAAATATTTCCAAGAATCCAGTCATGCATGCTAAAACAAATCATATTGCCATCAAGTATCATTATTTGAGAGAACAAGTTCAGGCAAAGGAGGTGATACTTGAGTATGTGCAATCAAAGGAACAATTGGCTGATATCTTCACCAAGCCATTGTCCAAGGATGCATTTGAGTACTTGAGAAAGAGACTAGGGGTCAAACCCTTGTCTACTAGTCCGTAAGTTGACTAGAAGGCTGCATCAACCTATATATTATCAAAATATTTTTCATGTTGATGCAAGAAGAGAGATGAACTTCAAAGATACATCTATACATAGAAAGGAATTTATCTACTCCAAGCACCAAAGTTATTACCGATGGAATGAGAAGTTCAAGGAATATATTATGGATAGAAAGGATCTATTTGACACTACTGTCAAATATTTGTTTGAAAAGATGGTTGTTTGGCATTGCTGTCAAAGTGAGAGAGATATCTAATTATCATATTGATAAAGGGAGAGATTATATCCATTATCAACTCAAGGAGAGATCATATCCATTGAAGTATCCAAAGGGAGAGATGTAACAAGAAAGGGAGAGTACACACAAAGAGAAAGAATTGCTGACAAGAGACATTAAAAGAAAGGAGAACAGTCAAAGGGAGAGAGTTTAAAATAGAAGGAGAACACATCACATCAGAGAAAGAAATATTCTACATCTATCCAGTAAAAGGATTGAAGATAGAGAGAAAGTTGCAAGAATCAAATCAAAGCTATTTGAGCTTATCGAAAGCCAGACATTTGTAATAGTTACATTAGGAAAGCTTGATGAAACTATATATTTCATATTGTATAAGTAATAATATAGTATGATAATGTAGTATGTTTCCGTCCATGCCAAAGGGAGAGATTGATGACATGTAACTAATTGAATGTTTGAAGATGTTAATTTGATGATCATGCAAGGCATTAAATTAGTTAATGTATTGTATTGTCATTGATGCCAACTTGATATATTCTGTATGGTCATGGAAATACTGCCAAAGACTTCAAATAACCAATGAATCAAAGGCTATGCTATCAGTAATGCAAGTCAAGTATTCACTAAGTGATTGTATACACTGATGGAGTGCACACTGACGGACAGAGTAAAAGAGAAAGTCACAGTGTTACCTGTCGAGCAAATGCACAACATTGTCCATGAGAAAATTCACAGTGTTGCCCAACTAGAAAAGCACATAGTAACCCGACAGAAAGAATTAAAATGTTTCCCAATGGAAAAGACAAGGATAGGGATCCTGATGACAACTGAATTCATACTGACAGAACAGTCAGTTATCACTGATGACTAGCGAAAGTGTTGACCGACATAACAGAGAGTTCAGAAATGACAAAAAATTTAGCTGTCAAGAGCTAAAAAAAGAATTAATGGATACTTATCATTGTTTTGATCATCGAGGCAAAGCCGAGGATAAGTAAAGGATTTAAAACTACTTTATCCAATTGGCAAGAAGATCTCCTTGAGATAAAACTAGAGTTTTCTTTAAATCTAATTGGCGATAATTGTGGATCACGCCAAGAATCAAGAAAGCCAAGAAACGGTGAAACTTGTCTATAAAGAGACAAACCCAATTAATTATGAATTGTGGGGTGAACAAGAGAAGAGAAAAGATGCTAAATAAAATCTAAAGCAGAAGAAAGTCTTCATTCAGTCCTGATCAACAAGGTGGAGAAAGAGCTAGATTCTGCAGACACCGACAAACAGTGAGACATCGTCATAGAGCAGAACAGGGTGGAGCAAAGGTATAAAATTGATTATATTGATCAGAGAGGTAATGCACTTACAATAGATCTGAAAATATGCAATGGAGTTTTATATATGAATAGATCATTAATGTTTCATTTTAACCATTGAAGGATCAATTATCTTAACCGACTAGGACTTAAAAGTCTTCTACAATTGAGATACATCCCAAGGAGTCTCAAAAGGTTTGATCATAGAAAGTAGCATTGGATATGCCCGATACCTATTGATAGGCCAAGTGAGTGTTTGATCAAGGATGATAGCATTAGATTCCAGATACTAGGTGACAAACTATATTTTAAATCCTCTAACAAGGTCACACCCAACAGTGTGTTTTGTAACCTTTAACAGGGTTGGCTCCTAAAAGAGCTCACTTCAGAAGAGTGAAAATTTGGGGTACCGGTCCCAGTGGTTTTTCCCCTAATAGGGCTTCCATGTTAAAAATCCATGTGTTATGTGTTTATGTTTCATTACTTTATAGTTTTACATTTCACATATGCAATTTTGGATTTATCGGTATACTCTGCATATTTATTGTGTTTCGGTAAATAGTTGATTTAAGGATTAATTTTTGAGGCCACTGATTCACCCCCCCCCCCTTCTCAATTATTACTAACACTTTGGTGGTTGGATTGTGCTCAGTATTTGTGATATGTTAAAAATGTTATTTTGAGGATCTATTGGTCTAGAGATTCGTGTTCTCAAAAATGTGTTCTAGGGAGGTACTTAGTGATGTTTGTGTTTTACGGTAGTCTAATTTTTTTTTTTGTTCCATATATGGTATTGGTAGTTTGGTTTGTTAGTGGTTTGGAATTTTTTGCTATTCAGGATATGGTATTGGTAGTTTGATTTTGTATCACTCAATTCTTTAAATTTTTAATATTCTATTTTTGGGTCATATTGATGTGGTCCATAGGTGGGATTTCTAATAGTGTTATTTAATTCCTCCCCACCACAAGAATGTTTAGTTTGGAAATATTTCAAATTATGTTTTGATGGTAAACTTGGTGATTTTATATTTTAAAGATAAAAATAAATAAGAGGATGATTGTGCTAAATTGTCATGGAAGTTGTCTAAATAATATCCATCAAATATTGTGTGAGGTAATGTGAAAGAATGAAGTTAGGTTGTAAGAAGAGCATGTGTGGTGTGGTTGTTAGACACAAGAGGTAGTGATCCAAGGGTTTATTTTGGTAGTTGTACTTTAGTGGTGGATTTCCTTTTCATTCTTCTTTCTCAAGGAATTGATCCATTCTGGGTAGTGAGCCCACATGAAATAAGCATTCTGGCAGTGAGCCAAGTTTTTATAAAAATCACCTTAACTGGTGTAACCTTAATCAGTATCTTTATTCATGAGAATTGGATTCTCTTTTGTTTTTCCCATCTTGGGTTTTCCATGTAAAAATATGGTGTTTATTATATATGTTTCATGTTTGTGCTTATTCATGTTTACGTCTGAATTGGTTATGTGGTTAATGAAATAATTAGCTAGATACAGATCTATAAAATTATTCACCCCTCCTCTTAGTTTTAATCTCCAAGTTATTCACCCCTCCTCTTAGTTTTCTAGGATATTCAACACTCTTATTGTCACATAAGATATAAATGAGATCATCAAACATTATTACAATATCTTTCAAAGATTATTTTATCCAAAGTATGTGTGTGCAACATGAAGAAAGAAAAATATATTCTTGATAGGGAGAACTTTTGATACCTTCTTGAGTTTGTTTTTAACTCTTCTTAGGCCACTATCAAGTCCTCTAGGGCTTCCTCAATCCACCCTTTCTCACTAGAAAGATTAGATCCTTCCTCCAATCAAGAATTCCACCTATCTTGTCAAATTCACGATTCTTGTGTTCTACAAGAATCTTCCACTCACTCCACTCCAAGCCCTAAACTTATATTTGAATTTGTAGGAGTATCAAGGCTTCAACATACTCCATTTTTTTATTTCAATCTAGGTTTGAAACCATCAAGTTGGACCATATGCCCATCGAGTTCTAGATTCCTACTTTCTAGGCCTTGTAGCCCTTTTTGCAAATTAGGCCTCCTAGATTATAGGAAAACACTTCTTTTGCACAAAAACTCCAAATAACCCCAAAATATCTTCTATTATTCTTCAATTAAATCAAAAACCCACAAGGATTTCCTAGGTCTTAGGGTACAGTACTATTTGTACACCCTACTTCTTGAAAATGGCTCTTTTCTTGGTTTTAGACTAGTTTGAGGTCTTAGGCTTCAAAACTTGGCATGTGGGATACTTGGGCACTCCTCCACTTTAGGGAAAACCTAAAAAACATAATTAAATACACCCATGGCCTTCTTGGCTCATGAGAACACTCCCTACAACTTTTAAACTTGCTATCACTTGCTTTCTCTAACCCGGCTATCAACTTAGCTTGCCTAGGGAAAGTGTTTAAAAATACATTCCAGAACTTTCAGAGCTCCTCCTTCCACATTTTGGTATCTCCATGGTCCTAGTCTCCATTCCAAGGTGGCCATATAGAACCAATGGTGGGAAGTGGAGTTAGGTCCACATCTTGCTCCTTGCTCCAAAATAGGACAACAAACAGTCCAAAACTAAAGAATTTACAAACAACAAAGCAAAGGTACCTAAAAATCAAAATAGCTACTGAAAAAGCTTGTTAAAATGTCCAATAATGATATCCAATAGTCAAAGTTTCAATTTCAATCCATCCAATGCAAATAAAAACACAAAATGCTTCCAATCTGTTGTTCTTTCAAAGAAACTCTTGGCTCCAGAATAACAGTCCGTACAAAATGAACTTCCACACCCAAAATTAGGGTTTTTCCACCTTAAATATGTTGGATACCCATGTTCCAACCCTTATATGGGTTTAAAAACTCTTAAAACCTCAAAATCCTCTAGACAACAAAATGTTGTCAACAACTTTGAGAAGTTGCTAATGTTGCATAGCAACATTTTACATCTTTTAGCCAATCACACTTTTTAAGTGTTTTCTCCACCAATCTACCTTAGCTAACTTTAGCTAGAAGACCTAGGGTATCCATGGACCCTAAGTACCACCATGACATCACTCTACCCATTGATGACATCATCAAGGACAATCCAATAAACAAGAGCTAAAAAGAGTTAATCTACCCAAAATGAAGCATGAAATGAAACTTATCTAAACTACTCTTGGTCAACATGACCTTATATAATTACATTACCCTACTAGAGGGTCTTACACACACTAGCACACAAAAATGACAAGAGACTACCATATTTTCTTGGCATCTCCAGGGTGCTCCTGCACCATACTACCAAGGTTAAGAACTTATGTCACCTCTGGGGACATGAGCTTAGGATCAATTCCCTGCTTCTTAAAGTTACTCTCAGCCACCCAAGTAGCCTTAGCCTCTGACATGCCTACGCACTGAATGAGATGTTCCAAATAGGTGCCCTTTCTAGTCTTTTTCTTCACCTAAGAGTCTAAAATCTTCTCTTCCCTTTGTGTTGGTGTAGGGGTAAGTTGAACATCTGCTGCTATGTCCTTACCATCTGACTGTACCTCTATATCTACTAGTGTAGGTCCCTTATACTAGACTAAATCTTGCACATTGAAAATAGGAGAGATTGCCAAATCTGTTGGCAAGTCAAGTTTATAGGCATTTTGCCCATACTTTGCAAGAATCTTGCAAGGACCAATCCTCCTCATCTGCAGCTTGGTG
>MU226625.1:354480-375348 GCA_018584345.1 Thuja plicata
TTGTAGTAGTATATCTTGATGATATACTAATTTATAGTAGGACAAGAGAGGAGCATCTTCAACACCTTGAGACTGTCTTCAAGAAGCTGCATGAAGAGAAGTTGATGATCAACTTGGAGAAATGTGAGTTCATCAAAACAAAGATAGTGTACCTTGGGTTTTTTCTCTCTCATGGAAATCTGAAAATGGACAAAAGTAAAGTGGAATCCATCATGAATTGGCCTACTCCAATGACAACAACAGAGGTAAGAAGTTTTCATGGCCTTGCTCAGTATTATAGGAATTTTATAAGGCAGTTTAATGCTATTTGTGCTCCTATGTTGGACACAATCAAAGGAGGAATGAAGACTAAGTTCATGTGGAATGAACAAGCCACTAAGAGCTTTGAGTTATTGAAAGAAAAGATTGCTACCCAACCTATCTTAGTCTTGCCAAGCTTTGAGAAGCTTTTCACCATTGAGTGTGATGCAAGCAATATGGCTATTGGAGCTGTCCTAAGCCAAGAGGGCAGACTAGTAAGATTTCATTCAGAGAAGTTGAGTGAAGCTAAGAAGAAGTATTCTTCTTATGACCTTGAAATGTATGCATTGGTTCAGAATTTAAGGAAATGGAGACACTATTTACTCCCCAAGGAGTTCATAGTCTACTCGGATAATCAAGCTTTAAGTTTCTTGAATTCACAAGAAAATTTAATTCACAAGAACATGAAGTGGGTTGAGTACCTACATGCTTATACCTTTAATATCAAACACAAGAAAGGTGTCCTCAATAAAGTGGTAGATGCATTGTCTAGAAGAGCTCTCACAATTTAGGAAATTTAGTTGAAGAGTATGCGAATAGATCATTTCAAGGATCTATATGCAGATGATGAAGACTTTGTAGACATTTATAAGGTATGCGCTGAATTCAAGAATCATTTTCATAGAAAGCATGTTGAATACACTTTTCAAATCAACCTTTTGTTTAAGGGAAATCAATTGTGTGTTCCTAGAGGGTCTATTAGGGAGAACTTAATCCAAGAAAAGCACAATGGTGCATTGAGTGGTCACTTTTGGATCACTAAGACCCAAGAACATGTTTAAATGTTCTATTATTGGCCAAGGATGAATCTTGATGTTAGGAGGTATGTGGAAAGTTGTATTGTATGTCAAAGAGAAAAATGTACTTCTTCAAATGTAGGCCTTTATCAACTACTACATATTCCCACTAGGCCATGGGAATGCTTGAGCATGAAGTTTGTAGTTGGGCTACCCAAGACAAGACAAGGTATGGATAGTGTATATGTAGTTGTGGACTGATTCAACAAGATGGCTCACTTTGTGCCATGCAAGACCACTAATGATGTCAGCCAAATAGCCTCTCTCTTCTTCAAAGAGATAGTAAGAATCCATGGGTTGCCTATGAGCATAGTGTCAGATAGAGACACTAAATTTATGAGTCATTTTTGGAAGACTTTTTGGAAAAGGTTAGGCACTAATTTATCCTTTGGGTCTGCATACCATCCCCAAACTGATGGTCAGACCAAAGTGGCGAATAGGAGCCTTGGAAATTTACTAAGATGCTTGACAAAGGAATATGGACAGTAATGGGATCAATTGATTATACAAGCTGAGTATGCTTACAATGACACCATCAACTGGTCAACAGGGAAGAGTCCCTTTGAGATAGTATATGGATTGCATCCTAGAGGAGTCTATGAGTTGAGAGACTTGAAGGATGGAGTGAAGGAAAGTGGATATGCAGATGATTTTGCTTATGCAATGCAGGAGATACATGATACAGTCTAGAAAAATTTGATAGAGAACACCTTGAAACATAAAACCAAGGTTGATGAAAGTTGGAGAATAGTTTAGTTTAATGTGGGTGACATGGTCATGGTGCATCTTAACAAATCAAGACTTAAAAAGGGAGTCCCTCACAAGTTGTAGATGAGAAGGATAGGTCCTTGTCCTATCTTAGCTAAGTATGGTGATAATGCATTCAGAGTTGAGCTTCTTGAAGATAGTGGACTATCACCTATTTTTAATATTGCAGAGTTAGTCCATTACAATGGACCACAACAAGACATGGATCAGAGTCTCAAAGATGTGATTAGAGATGTGGAAGATCTTGAATTACCCCCTGCTACAGTCATAGGAGTTGACAATGTATTGGATACTAGAGTCTACAAACAGACTAGAACCAAAGAATACAAAGAACACTTGATAAAGAAGCATGGTCAAACCAATGCTGATGCAGTATGGGTAAAAGAATCAGAGTTCAAGAAGATGGGGATTGATCCAAGCATCCTCAATCCAAGAGTGGATTGAAATTTTTGTTTTGGGGAGGATGGTGCAGTAGCACACCTAGGCTAACCTCCATGTTTTAGTCATTTTTGGCTTGTACTTGACATTGGCCAAGTCAAGATAGTTAGATTTGTTTTTAGACCTTAGAAGGTCATTTTAATGTGGGCTAGGTGAGTTAGTCATTAGGACTAAAGTCACCAAATTATCCATTGTTAGTAGTTTTTAAATTCTTAGTGTTAGGAGTTAGAGTTAGAGTCTTCAATGTGTCTTAAACACATCAATGATGCCATAGAGATGCCATAAGGTCATAAATGATCTTGGATCCTCAAAATGAAGAGGTTAGAGGTCCTAAAACTTAGGGAGGATGCATAATGGCAAAGATTCCAAAAGTTGCTAAAAAGTTGCTATGACAACATTTGCAATTATTGAAAATGTTGCATGCAAACCGATTATCTTTGGATCCCCTTATGAATAGGAAGTGGGATATCAACTAAAAATCCCTAAAATCATGGAGATGGCATCTAATTTTACCCAAGACTCAAATCTTGAAGCTAGTCATTCATTGTAACAAGTTTTATTTTATGCAATATAGCTCTGCAACTCTGTATTTAGAAAACTTGAGCATTTTGATGTGACAATAATGTGTAATGGATTGAAAGACTAGATCTAGTGATTGTTCAGTGTTATTTAGACTATTCTAAGACTTTTTCATTTGATAGACAATTTTATTAGAGTATTTTTAGTTTGTTGAATAAATTGTTTTTGGTTTAGAGTCTCCACTGGTCCTGTCCTAACCAGTCAGTCGATTCATGGCTCCCCCATGAAATCTAGCCATGGGAAACACCTAAGGATGGATGGATATGTTAGGGGAGTCATTAGTGTATATATTTTTAGGATTAGGATTCTTAGGAAGATGGAGAGCTATTTTTACTACTAAGCCCTAGGAAAGCATACAGTGCCCGGTTAGAGATTTAGTGCTAAGGAATTGAAGATTTCTTGCAAGGTAGAGAAGTAATGTAGATGAAAAGTACATTTCTAGATAGGGTATGGTCATATCTTGATAGAATATGATGGTTGAGTTCATACCAATCCCTGAGACCAAGTTTTGAGCAAGTTCTAAGCTATGTTGCAGACAGTCCTAGAAATTAGGCCTATTAGCCCTATTGGACCTAGATTGTAGGAAACCTATGTACGGAGGGTCTAGGAGACTAAAAAATACAAAATAATTTGTAAAATGATAAAGGGTATCTGAATGTGGGTTTGGATTTTCAACTTCTTTGGGAAATGTTTGAAAGAAATAGGAAAAGGTCACTGTAAAAGGCTACAAGGAAATAAGCCCAATTAGGTCTCTTGGAGAACAAAGTTTGAAATTGACTAGTAAGAGCCATGAGATCCATAAAAATGGAGTCAAATGGGAACATATGCATGGATTACAAGATTATTAGCACCCCTGCAATGAATCATGAATACTAGAGTGGAGTTGGCACCTAGATCCTTCTAAGTGTAGTAGGAGAAGGGAAGAATTGAACTAACTAAAAGGTGTTAGTCTTTCAAGGTGAAGCACAAGGATTAGAACTCTTAGATAAGAGTTGGAATTGGACTTAGTTAATAATTTAAGCCAATCAGGACCTAGAGGAGATTAGGTTCCTAGAAGAGACAAGCTAAGGTCTCTTGGATGAAGTGCTAGCAAGCCTTGGAACACTCACATCATATTGGTATCAGAGCTTGATTAAAGATTAGGCTTGTGGTGGATGTTTTAGCCTACTGAATCAGTTGGAGATAATACACAATTGGGCTCAGTAGAAGACAAAACCATTGTGACTAATGCTGAGTTAGCCAAAAAGGTGGATGAGCAAGAAGAAGACAACAAGTTGTTAAGAGAAAGGTTGTCTCAAATGGAGCAACTCTTGGGAGAAGTCCAAGACAAAGCTGATGAGATGAAAGATAAGATAGATCAGAAAGAAGAAGAAGAAGAAAGGGAGAAGGGAGTGGATTTAGAAGAGGATAGATGACATGCTTAGCACCCCTGCAATGAATCATGAATGTTAGAGTGGAGTTGGCACTTAGATCCCTCTAAGTTTAGTAGGAGAAGGGAAGAATTGAACTAAGTAAAAGGTGTTAGTCTTTCAAAGTGAAGCACAAGGATTAGAACTCTTAGAGAAGAGTTGGAATTGGACTTAGTTAATCATCTAAGCCAATTAGGACCTAGAGGAGATTAGGTTCCTAGAAGAGACAAGATAAGGTCTCTTGGATGAAGTGCTAGCAAGCCTTGGAACACTCACATCATAACTGGTAATGATCTTTGCCACATTGAAATAATGATGTCTTCGAATCCTAACTTTTGTTGTCAAAATCTTCATACCCTAGCACCGATGAGTAGGGTTTCAAAAATAATGTTTTTTCACATCAAATCCTGTGTATATGTTTTTATCTATGACTTTTGACCAAATGATAATGTATTTTGAGTTAGAACTCATGGGTAATAATGCCTCAAAGAATAATGTCTTTGACATCAAATTCTAATCAACGCTTTTCAAATAAATGATGTTTATGAATAAATCAAAGACAATAATGATTTTTTCCACCCATTGTAAATATTATATCCAAGGTCAAAGGGAAACTTTGATAGAAATTTTTATCCATGTAATGCTTCTTATTCACAACATAATACTTGAAATAAATGGACCTTATATGAAATAGTTCATTAATAACTTATATAATATGGATATAATAAGAACTTAATGACTTATCAATGAAAGTTGATAAGGCATTAATTACTTATTAGAAACAAGAATATATAATTCATCAATATATAATGAAAATAAGATATACACATTATCAAATAATGAGAACATGAAGTAAGCATGTAACAAGAATATCAATCAATACTAATCATACCAAGGTATATGAAAGTGATCAACGGATCTATATACCTATTCATAACTTGTGAATGAATATATACATGCATATACTACCGCTATTATCATACCACTTTCATCAAATATACAATTATATACCATTGTTAAAAATATACCATTATCAATGTAAATCAATCATTCCAACCAAATGACAATATCAATGTCAAATACACATATACAAAATTTATTACAATATGAATCAATATGACATGTGAATTTAATGTAACGTATGAATCACAACATAATCACACTTACGAACCTTTGAAAACCTTTAGATTAACCCATCCTTTACCTAAGAAGAATCCAATGTAAATTTGGTAAATGAAAACTACCTTTTTGGCATCAATGACAAAACCTTATGCCAAGGGTCAACAACATTCTCATTATGATTTTCAACAAGATTGACTTGAGCTATATCCAAGTTTTTTTGTCATCAGTTTGGCCAAGCCTTTTCCACTTACAAGATTAGTGATTTAGATACCAATATTGAATTCCTGAACTTAATTAATCGATCTGCATCTCTTCCTTGTTACTTCTAACTACACAAAAATGTCTTTCATAGAAATATTAGGGACATAAGAAATAGTTTGAGCACCAAAAAGGTATGACCTTAAAGTTTTTACAACTTTGAAAAGAGTATATTATTTTTGTTCCCCACTAAATCATACTTTAATTCTTTTACCTCCAAAGATTTTCTGAAAAAATATATAGGTTGTTCAAATCCTTGGGAGTTTTTTTGGAGTAAGACTGCAACAATAGTATGGTATGATGCAAAGGAGACTAACTGAAATGGTTTACTAAAATGAGGATAAATCAGGACTCGTGCCTCCTTAATTTCTCTTTTAATATTGATAAATACATTTATAGCTGGTTCATCCCAACAAATGGCAGCATTCTTTTTTAGCATCTTAGAAATGGGCTTAACAATTTTTTCAAAGTTTGAAATGAATCTCCAAAAAAATTGATTTGACTAAAATGTTGGAAATATATATTTGGTTTTTTATTATCATTGATGTCAAACATAGTGGTCTAGAGGTGTTTGTGGTTTCTCAACACTATGGTTTGGAAGTATGCTATTCTTTTATTCTTGGAAGAGTAATTTTGTGTACTGGACCTTTAATAGTGGAATACATGTATGTATTCAGAGCTAAAATATAATACATATTCATGATAGTGCTACAATGTAGTGGAAGAAAATAGAACAATAGAAGACAGTTATGTATCATGTGATCTTTTGAAGATAATGTTTATATATCTTTGGTATTCTACTCTTATATCAAGAAGCCTCTGCATTCTTGATGTCTATGGTTCAGTAAATAGAGAAATATAGTTTTTTAGTTGCAATTAACAGTGCTTCATTTTGTGCTTTTCGAAAGGATTCTCCTCTAGAAATCAATCTTGAAGATGTGTTGATATTTTTGTAGATGGATTCATCTCTTGGTCTTGGTCTTGGTATTGGTTGTGGAATTCTCTAGTATTCTAGAAATTATTCTTAGTGTTGTAGTTCTATTTATTTATTGTTATGTTCTAGAGATATGCTATGTTGACTTATGACATGGACTACTGGGAAATGATGGTGTTTCTAATGTGGCATATGGATCTCACCATGGAGTGTGGAGTTATGAATTTTATCATTTTATTAGGTGGTTCTTTGACCATCATGTTTCTACACATTTGAGATGGATTTATTTGTTTCGTTGATTCCATATATGATATTGGGCTATGTGTAGCATGTTTATGGTCCCTCCCTCTCCTAAAGTGAATCATGTTTCTTGATTTAGGTATAGATTTTTGTATTTAATTATTATCTCTTATCAAGATAGGTTCATGCTATGTGTGACCTATGTATTTGATGTTTATCTCTTTTCCATTTGAAATTTTTCTATATTTTGTTCTGGATTCTTCTAGCTTAGGACCTTACTGAATTTTGTTATTGTCTTGGCTGACTTTGTCACTTAAATTGTAATATCTCTTTAGCATGGTCAATTTTCTTGTAATCTCTAATGAACTATCTTGTATATAAGTATAGCTTATGCTTTTTGGAAAAAGTAAGGTGTGAAGCAAGGTGAACAGTGTGTGAACCAATGAAGATCTATAGGTAGCATAGCAAAGTTCAATGATAATGGCAGTGAAGAAAAGACATTAATAATGCGTTGTTAATTTTGATAGTGTTGTGTAGATTAGCTGCATTGTTAGGAGAATCTTTCTTTATTCCTATAAATATTTGTATGTTCCTAATATAGTGAATCTTGGGTGCACAATTTTATTATTGTACTTTGATACTTTAGTAGTGAGCCTTTGTTTGCAATTCTATGTTAGGAATAATAGTCCACAAGCATAACTAAGAGGGGGGTGAATCAGTTGTGATATATAATATTAAAATTTAAACTTTATAAACCAAAACTGCTATGCAAAAGATAACATAGTAAATGCCAACACAATAACACAATACTTGTTTTGGAGGAAACTCTGTTAAAGGTAAAAACCCTGTGGGAATTAGCACCCACAAATAATATAATGAGAGTATAGTATCCCTATTAAAAGATTTATCCCTGTTAGGAGCTTATTACAACATTACAGTACATAGTCCCTATTAGGAGTCAAGGAAGGTAGTAGGCTCACTACCTAGGCACACTTCCCAAAGCAGGTTAAAGCCACCCTCAAGGATTCACAATCCGAACAAGTGTATATAGGAATATACAATCTAGTGAATTGTTAGATAGCAATTGTCTTTGCTTGGTCAGTTCTAATGAAGTATTCTTATCAAAAACTCTGCTCTACATCCAATAAAAAAACAAGCCTCACAAATTTCACTTATCTTCCTTTTCAATATCTATGACATCTTTCCAAAATAAAATATCTCTCATATATACCCAATTACAATAATTCATCAAGTCGGCTAATTAAGCTTTCCTAGTACATAAATAATTAATTAGGTCAGCCAATTAGGTTTTCCTAATATACAAATAATTGTTTAACCCATTGCTAAGATACACACGGTATCTATAATAAGTAAACATCAATTTTAATCCATCAGTTATACTCTAAGATCTGCAATCCATGCTCACAATTCATATTACATGCTACATGTCTGAAGTCAGCCACCAAATAGGTCTCCTCTAGAATACACGCCACAAATGATGTCATGAACATGATCACAATAATTGATCAATACCCAATGTTCCTTAATATGTCATCTATCATCCAGTAAGATTACATCACTTGAAATATCTTCACCTATAATATATACTCAAAACACAAAGACCTGCTCTGTCAAGCATCACAGTTGCAGTCCAGAAACCAGTCTTCACTAAAACAACTATAACATCATCAATATGCAAAATAAATCCAAGCGACCTTAGGAATAAGATCAAAACACATCCTTCTTCATATAACCAACTTTGATCATTTTGAAACATCAGTTAAGTGTCTATACACTTCTGTCAGTCAAGTAACCAATCTTTCCTCTTCATAGAAACATATGTTGACATCAGTGACAAAAAATGAATATCAAAAACATGAATAGTATCAAAATTTGATATCATCCAACAATTTCGCCCTTTGGCATTGATGGCAGCATATGGGAAAATCCATCAACCCAAAAATACTTTCTCCTCTCAATACAATCTTCTTAATATCCTCAACACAAATCTCCCCAAAATAGTAGGGATTTTCACATAGAATCCTCCCCCCTTTGGCAACAATGAAAAAGGGTTCCATAGCTCATCTATAATATTTTTTAAGGTGTAGCTTTTTCAAATCTTCATGTTTCAATAACCAGGTACAAGATCACCCAAATGTGCTCTAGTGTTCCTGCAATCACTCCCCCTAAGGAGTAGATCCATACATCAAGTCTAGGAAATGATATAGCTCTGAAATTAACTAGACTCGTGCATATCTGCATCAATTAATTCTCACAAGGAGGGTCTCTGACCCCATGCATGCTTCTGAGATACTCAAAAGCATCTTTTGGAAAAGGTTTTGTAAATATATCTAATATCTATTCCTTTGTGCTAGTATATTCTAGTTTAATCTCTTTCTCTGCTACCTTCTCCTTCAAGAAATGATAGTTAATAGAAATATGTTTTTTCTTTGAATGCATTACAAGATTATTCGACATATTAATCGTGCTAGTGTTATCACAATGGATAACCACTAGTTCTTCAAAAATTATTCCAATGTGCTTCAGCATTTGTTTCATCCAAACAACTCATGTGTAATTTATTGTAGCAGCAACATACTCAGATTCAGTAGTAGATTGAGCAATACAGTTCTTCTTCTTGCTTAACCAAGAAACAAAAATTTTCCAAAGGAAAAATGCACCACCACTAGTACTCTTTCTATCATCCACATTACCCACCCAATAAACATCAGTGTAAGACTGTAAAATAAAATCATGTGATTTTTCATACCATAATCCATATTCTGTTGTTCCTTTCAAATATCTAAAAATTCTTATCACAGCAACAAGATGTGTCTCTTTGGGATCTTCCTGATATCTTGCTACAATTCCAACTGCATTGCTAATATCTCGTCTAGTATAAGTTAGATATTCTAGACCACCAATCATAGATCTATATTTTGTCTAAACAAAAATTTGAGTCTCATCATCATCAATTAGTTTATATCCAATCACCATAGGTGTTCCAACAGGTTTACAATCTTCCATTCCAAACTTCTTCAATATTTCCTTAAGATACTTGGTCTAAGATATAAAAATGTCATTCTTACTCTGATTAATTTGCAAGCCATTAAAAAATTTCATTTCACCAATCATTGACATCTCAAATTCATTTTCCATTTCTTTAGAGAAATTACTCATCTTATCATTGCCTCCAAAAATGATATCATCAAAGAAAACTTCTATGATTAAGATTCCATCTTCACCAGTTCTTAAATATAAACTACTTTTTACATTACCTTTTCTGAAACCAAGATGAAGTAGATACTTGTCGAGTCTTGCATACCATGCTCTCAGTGCTTGTTTTAGTCCATACATTTGTTTCTTCAATTTACAAACCATGTCTTCATCCTATGTCAAAGGAAGTCCATCAAGTTTCTCAATGTATACTTCTTCTTCCAGATCACCATTCAAGAATGTTGATTTCGCATCCTCTGATATACTTTAAAGTCTTTATATGCAACATAAGAAAGAAATAATCTCATAGATTCCAACCTAGAAATAGGAGCAAATGTTTCTTCATAGTCTATTCCTTCTTGTTGTGAGTATCCTTTACACACCACTCTAGCTTTGTTTCTTACCACTGTTCTTTCCTCATCCACCTTATTTATTAAAACCCATTTCGTTCCTATCACATTTTTGTTCTTAGGTAGTGGAACCAATTCCCAAGTATTTTTTTTCTTTATCTGTTCAAGTTCTTATTTCATAGCTTTAGTCCAAGATTGATCTCTACATGCTTCATCAGTAGTTTTTGGCTCAACTTGAGAAATCAAACAAATTTCATCTCTAACTCTAGATCTAGTCATCATACCTTTACCTACATCACCAATAATTTGATCTTTAGGATAGTTATTATTAACATACCTCAGAGTCCTTGGAGTCTTAGTAACCTCAATCAATTCATCTTCAATTTCGTTTTCAATCATCAAAGGCTCTTCAAGTTTAATAGTGACCTTTTTCATCTCTGTAATCTGACCACAACCATATATTCTTTCCTCAATATGAAAATTTTCATCTATCCTCACGTTGGCACTTTCAATCAACTTCCTCAATCTCAGATTGAAACATTTATATGCTTTACTCTTAGTAGAATAACAAAGAACTTTTTTATAGTAGGTGTATGATCAAACCATAATTCAGGAGTCTTACTTGTACCTTCTCTGATCTAAATTCTATTCAAGATGTACACAAAAGTGCCAACTGCTTCACTCCAATGAACATGTGACACATTCCTTCCAACAACATAGTCCTTACAACATCTAATATAGTTCTCTTTATTAACTCTGCTATCCCATTCTCTTGTGGAGTTCTAGGAGCTGATGTTTGTCTATATATTCCATGTTCTTCACTATAAGTATTAAATAAATCTGATGTAAACTCTCCACCTCTGTATGATCTCAAACATTTTATCTTTAAACCAGATTCATTCTCAACTTTTCCTTAAATAACTTGAATTTTTCAAATGCTTCAGATTTATCTCTCAAATATGTAACCCACATCATTCTAGAAAATTCATCAACAAAGAGTATAAAGTACCTTTAACCATAGTATGATCTTGTTCTTGTAGGACCACATAGATCTGTATGCACCAGATCCAACTTCCCTTTTTGTTGAATAAGATTTGCTTCTAAAATTGCTTCTTGTCTACTTCCCCATAACACACTCTCTACACATAGTGTTAGATGTCTTTACAATCTTAGGTAGATCTCTTACAACATTAGTCATACTTGCCTTCACAATATTATCAAAGTTAACATGAAAAAATCTTCTATGCCACAACCAACTATCATCAACCTTCACAATAAAACAAGAAGCTCCAGATGTATTCAATTCAAATACATTACCTCTAGCCTTAGTACCAGATGCAATCAAATATCCTCATTTACTTCTGATAGATCATTTCCCATCAAGGAATTCCAATTAATAACCTCTGTACACTAACTATCCAACACTCAACAGATTATGCTTAAGTCCATCAACAAGTAATACATTTTCAGTATTAGTCTTTCCATCCAAATAAATAGATCCAACACCAATGATAAGTTTAGGAGTATTGTCACCAAATCTAACAACACAACCATCATATCTTTTAAAATTCACAAATTTAATTTTATCTCCAGTCATATGATGTGAACAACCACTGTTTATAACCCATTCAGATTTATTTTCAACATGAGATACTAAGGCTTTTTACTCATGTATAGGTTCATCATCCTTTATAGCAATAAACCCAATTTCATCATAGTCACATCATTGTCAGAAATACCCTCACTAGAATACTAACATTCCTTGTCTTTAGGATACTTTGATTTGTAAAACTTAGGTTTATGCTTAGGAACCCTTGTAGGACATCTAGATGCAAAATGACCAATCTTGTTACATGAAAAACATTTCAAAGGTAATTTTCCTTCAAATTTACCCTTACCTCTCTTTTCTCTTCTAGAAATCAATGCTACCACTTCATCTATATTTCTTTCTTCCTCCTGTATCTATTCCCATTCCTCAACATAGTCTCCAAGCTCTTCTCTCAGGTCACCATTGTTGGTTCTCGCAATTCCAGATAAAGTCTTTTTGTTCTTATGTACGGTTTCCTTGAATGCTGACTCAAATTTAGGTAAAGTATCTCCCAATTATGTGGCCTCAAAAGTAATTAGTTTTCCAATCAATATTTCTCTAGTGAAGTTTGGTTTCAAAGGTATAATGTCCTCTATAGCTTGTACTTTGGTTCTATATGCAGGTTTCAAAGATCTAAGAATCTTCGCAATCACTTCTTCCTCACTGTAAGTACCTCTAGAGTTTCTAATGCCAGTAACCACTTCAGTAATTCTCTGTCCATATGCCCTAATATTCTCATCTTCTCTCATCTTTAGTGATTCCATATTTATCTTCTAGCTCTGTAGATTTTCCTATTTTGTAAACTTTGCTTCTTCATATAGTGCCTCCAATCTTGTCTAAATCCCATGTCTAGAGTCCAAGAATTTTACTTCTCTGAATTCACCTTCAGAAAGTGCACTGATCAATGATTCCCTTGTGACCATATTACATGAAAATAGTTTATTTTCATCTTCAGTAGCCTTCTCCAGTTCATCCTCAGTCTCTATATTTTCATTCTTCTTTGTGATCACCTAGTAGTCAATTCCCAAACATAGAAAATGTGTTCTCATCTTGTTATTCCAATTGTCAAAGTTCTCAGGATCAAATTTCAGACTATCCTTCTTGTAGTAAGTCATCTTCAGGATCACCTCAAGCTATTAAGATTTCTCTCTAAGGACTAGTAGCTCTAATATTAATTGTTAGGAATAAAATTCCACAAGCACAACTGAGAGGGGGGGGGTGAATCAGTTGTGATATAGAATATTAAACTTTAAACCTTATAAACTAGAACTGCCATGCAAAAGATAACAAAGTAAATGCCAACACAATACTTTTTGTCAAGGAGACCCTATTAAAGGTAAAATCCAGTTGGAAATTAGCATCCACAAATAATGTAATGAGAGTATAGTAACAATGTTAAAATATTTATCCCTATTAGGAGCTTATTACAACATTATAGTACACAGTCCCTGTTAGGAGACAGACCCTGTTAGGATTCAAGAAAATAAGTAGGCTCACTACCTAGGCATGGTTCCCAAAGAATATTGAAGGCATTATATTTTCCATTAGTATACACAAGGAAAACTATGATCTACACCATCGGTTTACACTAGATCGACAAACATGGCACAACACTACCTGACGCCAAGGTTACCCAATACTGCCAAGTTCAGAGCATCCTGACAAACACTATTTAGTGTTACCCAATGACATAAAGGTTAAAGGAACCCGATGAGTAACAATAGTGCAACCCAATGGAACAACAAAAAGAGGAACCCAACAGATAAAGGGATCCCGACTATTAGTTCAAAAAAGGAATGCTGACAAACTTTCAGTTTAACCTGACAACCAAGAACTGATAGTCACTTACATCCCGCAAAAAGTGGATCTGACTTTCCATGCTAGACAAATCATTGAAGTTGTATATATAGCTTCTTGATTGGTTTTTAAATCCATTATGTGTGGAGGAAGGAATGTAATTATTATTGTTTTAATTAGTTTTACTGATTTAAAACATGCAAACTAAAGATCAAGGTCAAGTTGTAAACCTTGGATCTAAGAGTTAACATTGTAATGCGTGATTCTAAGATAGGAAAATTACTTGTATAAATAGATTCTTAATCTATTGAAGCAATGTTGTTGTTCAATGAAGATTATAGCCACGGAGAGCATCTAGGAACTAGACAAGAGATTTCATGTAGAAGAAAGGTATTAATTAGTTTCAAGAACAAGAACACAGGCTACCGACGAGCAGAGAAAGGTATTAATTAGTCACTTAAGGTGATATTATTATTATGAGAGCTTTAATGGATCTGTAATAAAAAATTTTAGATTTCATACAATCAGGTTAATCATATGTACTCATTATAATAGGTGTAGTACACTTAAGAAATCCTTTCAAGAAAGGTGGATTTAACAGTCCTATTGTAAATCTCTTAATTGAGTGCACACTTAAATCAATGTTGCTAAAGCTCTTAATAGAGTAGATCTTAACAGGTCTCCACCTTAATACTCCTAACAGGGTAGATCATCAGAAGTGATCAATTATAGGCCTTTACTAGCTCCCTTCCATTCTGTAGATAGTGAAGTTTTGTGGGTGCCATCCCCACCACAGTTTTTACTTCCTAACATGAGTTTTCTATGATATCATATCTTGTGTTATGTGTTTATAACTTTCATCAATATTTCTATGAATATTGCAAACAATTAAAGATTATGAATTAATACTGCATGCATAAGAAAGAACAACTGTAATGGTTGGTAATACAGTAATGAATGATTACTAATGATGAATCGTGAAAAGTGTTAAAAATTTTAGAGGTACTGATTCACCCCTCCCCTCTCAGTACTACTTCCCATTTAATCAAACAATTGGTATCAGAGCTAAGTATCGTCTTGGAAAGCTTAAAGGCTTAATAGAAAAGATCATATAATGGAGAAGTAAAAACTTAATAAGAATATTGAGAATAAAAAGATTCAGGTACAGATGTTCTTTGAATAGTATAAAGAAGTGATAATCAAGATGAGAGAGTTGCTGGATGAGAGGAAAGGTATGGCAACCCGGAGCAATGAAAAATATTATCAAGAAGAAGAGATTCTAGATTTCTTTGAATATTCATGAGAAAATGCAATTAATGCATCAGATACATCAGAAGAGAACATCACAAATCTATAGGAGATCAATCAACATCTGATAGAGAAAATAAAGATGCTACAAATAGGTCAAGAGAGCCAGATGGTAAGAATCATTGATGTGATGAGTTTTGCTAGACAAGCTGAAATAGAAAGAACCTTGCTATTGATGACAGAAGGAAGATTATAGAGAATCTACAGGAAAAGGAGTTAGAAATTCAAGGACATGTTGAGCATTACATAATAAATATATAACTCATTGAAAGAGTGCAGGCCATCGGTGAACTAAGAGAAGAGAATGAAAAACTAAAGCATGAGGTTAGAATTCAGCAACAACATAATGAAGTTATCAGAAAGGCTGATGAGAGAAATAAAAAAATGGATGATTTTCTTGAAGGAAAATGAAGGGTCATCATCAACAATGGTCTAGGCTTTACCAAAAAATGGAATATCATCCAATCAAGAAAATCCAAAGAATGTCTATGAAAATCCAAGACCAAGAAAGCTGACATGCAAGCACTGTGGAAAACAAGGCCACACATCAAATGTATGCCAAGGAAAAATGAAAGTTATTCCTAAATCTACATCTTCATTCATAGGATTCTGTTATAAATGTAACAAGAAAGGACATAAAGCATATGAATGTAAGTCTAAGATGGATCAGCCCAACAAGGAAACATATATGGGAAAATACTATCCTACATGCAAGATGAATGGGCACACAACTAATGAATACTGGAAAAAGAAAAGAAAATTAGGGAAGCCTAAAGGTCAAGAAACTCCCTATCACCCAAAGAGAATTGGTAATCAATATGTATGGGACTACAATATGTGGACAAAATATACAACATGTGTTAGATATGGTCACATTGCTGCAAAATGCATGAGTGCATGGACCAAAAGGTCTACAAGCTAGTCAAACCCCGGAATGGCATGCTTACACTGTCACAAAGTTGGTCATCTCAGAAAGGATTGCAAAGACCAAATGACAGAGACAAGCACATATCCCAATGGAAACACCATTGAAGATATCTGGAGGGCTAGAGACAAAATGTGGAGAAAAGCTTCAAGTAATGATGAAGCTGAACCAAGCAATACAAATGGTGACACCCCATCCAATGGATCCGGTGACATCACCACCCCCACTTAAGATAAACAAGTAAGTATGGAACTGCACTACACCAAGTCATATTCTACATCAGTTCCATTATACAAATTGATAGATCATCAAAATATGCATAATAAAGATGCATACTATGTCACTTGTTCCAATTCTGAAAAAACAACTTTGTCGGTATACACATACCAAAAATCATCGGTGAACATAATGGATGAGTTATTTACACTTACCAAAATTTGTCGATCAACTCATAAAATGGTTAAGTTACCAATGTAACCTGGCAACCATCGGTAAGGAAGCAAAGTGACAAAGTTTTCATGATAGAATACCGATATTCGTCGGTAAAATAAAAATTGTTAACAGTTGTCTTGAGTATCATGTAACCACCGATAATGATTTTTGAAAATATTCCCAATGAACTCCGTCTTCATGTCCCGACGATTTGTTGAGCATTTATGACAAATACTTAGGGAAAAAAGTCTATAAATAGATGACAGGAGCGCTTCCTTTTTCACTCACAATTTGAAGAGATAGAAGAGAAAAAAACAAAGAGATTGAAGAGAATTCAATAGAACAATCTTAAAACAATCCAAGCACACAAAAAATAGATCATTCACCATTATCAACAGATCAAAGTTAGTACCGAGCGTACTGAAATATCTCTATCATTATTTATCAAGAAAGCCCTAAAATGTAAAAAGCAATGGAAACCAATTCTAGAACCGCTAAGATCAAGAGTGATAAGATGAATGTGGTCAAGTTAATCAAGAATAGCACCTATGTTGAACCCAAATACAAGATATGCCCAGAGATTGCATCACAACCCGATGAAACTGGCATTTTTTCTAAGATTCCACCTAGGGTTTTTCTTATAGAAGATGTTTGGTCTTATACTCACTGCAATATTGCCGAAATAGGAAATCTAGAGATGGATGAAGCTTATAAGAATCTTTGTGATGAAGAAGGGAACCTAAAGGAAGAGCACAAACACTTAGAGGTTAAAGGAATAACTAATGCCCTATATTTCCCAAGGGAATTCAAGACTGACTGGATTAAGTTGGTGCTTAGTAGATTGCATGACCAGAAGTTATTGTTAGATCAACCCAAGCAAATCACCAAGGATGTCCTTCATGCTATCACTGGTTATCCAATAACTGACAAGACTAAGGCTCACAAGCATCCCTCCAGGCTAGAAGTCAAAAAGATCACAAAAGCTAAATGGGACAACAGAGGACTGAAAGTAAACACTATCACAGATGAGGAATTGAGGTTTGGTGCATGTGTGATTGGTTATAATATCTTTCAAGCAAGAAGGTTGAACAACATATCTGCAACATTAGTAAGCACAACTTACAAGATAGTGACAAAGGGCATACAGATGGATCTATGTGAGATCCTGTTGAAACAACATAATGAAAACATGGTCACAATCAGGTCCACAAAGATTTACACATGTAAGTTCAGATCACTTATCATGTGTATCTTTTTATACTTTCAAGAGTACTTCCCTTCAGTAGGAAAAGTGAAATGGGACACTACAAAACCGGTGACATTATAAATTAGTGAACTGATTAAGTCACTAGGAGATAATTTTGAATCTGTTATGACTACATACTTCCTTTAATTCAAGGAAAAGATGATGGAAAGGACAAGGATCCCTGAGAAACTTGTTAAAAAAATAGGGATGAGATATGTTTTATGGTGGACATAGATTTCACCCACATCAAACTAGTTGTACCAAGGACAACTTGGTTAGCACTATTGGATTATGAAATCAACATAGATCAGGCCACAAATACAATTGTTGCATTGATCAATGAGCCTATTGAAAGCAAAAAACCAAGGTTTGGAACCTATGAAGAGGCCATATAAAAGATTAAAAGAGGCCTAGAAATCAAGAAAACTGTCAATAAAAAGGATAAGATGGTTAAGAATCTCAAAAAGATTCTATCGGTTACTGAGGAGGAACAAGAACAGCCAGAGGAAATTGATGAGAAGGATACCATTGGTGAAGGGTGTGATGAACATAAATAAGATTATGAGGAGACTGAATCTGATACACCTCCACCTCCTACAAAGAAGTAGAGGACAAGAAGTCAAACTTCTAAGACCGATACCACACCTCTTAAGAAAGGTCAAGTAAGGAATTATAAGAGGAAGTAACCAACAAAACAAACAAAGCAACAAATTTTAAAGACAACACCTAAAAAGAGGAGAAAAAGAATGGTCAGAACTAAGGCTGACATTGAGGATTCTAAAGAAGATGAGCCCGATGTAGTAAAGAAGAATTACAGGAATCTGACAATCGATTAGGGTGTTGAAATCATTTCTACACATGGTACAATGACTAAAAAGAAAATCAGACAATGGGATACACTTAAACCAGAAGACTAAAATAAGATACAAGAAGCAATCATCAGGGCAATGGTAAAATTCAAATATGTACCAGCTAAATTCATCAACCAAATACCTAAAGAGCTGGGTAATAGAATATCCCAACAATGCTCATATTCTCTATAGACCAAAAGAGAAGCAAGGGAGAGGGTACTTGTTGCACTTATGCCTCCCAAATCTAAGGTTTAAGAAATCAAAGAAATTATGAAGAATCACTCAGGAAAGTTTGTAGCCAAGATAAGGGCTTACATAGTGCTTGAAGATAAGTTTATAAAGCTAGACATAATGACCGAAACAAAATGGAGATAACTCCTAGATCTATTAGCAGAGTTAATAAGTCATGAGTAATAGTTACTTCTCACTGACAGACCTCATAGAGAGGAGGAGAAAGACAAGGCAAGTCCTTAGCACATTGCCTTGGACAATGTTGAATACATGGATCAATTAGATTTTGAAAAGGTAATAGATGATCTTGACATTAGAGACATCACCAATTATGAATTTGACAAAGATCCATAGAAGAAAGATGATGTGATGTTCATTACACTTAAGGATTAGGGACAGCAATAAGATTTGAAGACATCAGATGATAAAGATATGAATGGTGTTGATGATACATGATAGGACATGTAAGTTATGGACTTAACAGAGCTAGACCCTGCAGAGCAAGTATAAAAAGATGAGGATGTCACTGCTCAAAAAGATCAAATCAATGAGCAGGACACCACTCTAGACAAATCCCAAGCTAGAACACAAAGCAATATGCCTATATTAATAAAGACAATCAATATACTAGAGGGTAATGATGAATCTACTGCAGAGGACACAAGCACACCTGAGGACAAGGGTGATGTTGAAGTAAAAGACACCACAAACAATACAAAGGACAAAACTACAGAGAAAGATGTAACTGACGATCAGAAAGATAAATCTAGTGATAAAAATAAAGAAGAAACACAAAACGCAGAGGAGGAAAAGAAGAAAGATAAGAGTGAAGAAGAAAAGAAGGATGAATTGGAGAATAAAATAGAAGCAAAATCTGCAGAGACACCCAAGGTTGATGGAGATACATCTTCATCAAACTGACAGGTACACCCTGAGAAGAAAAAACAAGAAGCATCATCAAAAAAGCCTTCACCAAGAACTTTAGAGAGGACAAATGAACTAGCAATAGTGTTGGAGATTTGATTCTGAGAAGTTGATTGATTGTATGTTTGTCATTGATGACAACATATAATACACAGCAGTAATTATGTATGTACTTATCAGAATGATGATATAAAGACTTGCATGGATAGATACATGTTGTTGACATGTTCATTATGTTATGTTCATACACGCAGACCTAGATATGATGTTTTAGTAAAGTTATGTAATTCTGTTATTGGCAGTTACAGTTATGGTAGTGTAACAGTTTAGGGCCAACGTATATCATGTGTTTCTTGAGATGTGCCTATGTTCTATATATGCGTGTGTATATTCATGATTATTTATGAGTTGATGATATTAATCCAAAGGAAAAAAATGTGTTTCAAAAAGATTGCAAAGTTAGAGTTAAATTGGTGAGGTTGACTTAGTGAAGCGTCGCGTCTATTCGGTTTATAATTGCGTAGTTGTAATAATTCTTGCATGCTTAGTAGAGACGAAAAGGATGTTATGAAGAGTTGTCTTATAGGTTCCATAATCTCATACTTTGAGTAAGATACTTATAGCAAGTCAAAGGTGAGACGCTAAGTGTGAATGATACAAAAAGATAAGAAAGATGTACATAGCAGATTATCAGAGTTGGTTCATTCATCAAGAGTCTATGTGAAGAAGTAGTGAGAGATTGAAATACACTGCAACTGATCAAGACAACAGGTCTAATCTATAGTTCATCATCAGATATAGTGCATATCTATTATATAGAAGGTTTTAGCCTTCACCATCAAGCTATTAGTAATAACTGAGAGGGGGGGTGAATCAGTGGCCTAAAAAATTTATCCAATTTAAACTTTAATCCACCAATTAATACTTCTCAAACTATTAAGTCGCAACAAGATGCATGCCTTTGAAATACTTGAAACAAATAATTGTCAGTCGGTTTACCTTGTCTGTCCTTATTCTCTTTGATAACTGATAAGCAGTAAACTATATTTACCGATACTCAGTAAATATGCAGAGTGTACCAATCAATCCATAAATGCATATGTAGAATGTAAAACAATAAAGTAATAAACCATACACATATAACACAAGGATTTT
>MU226625.1:385804-423091 GCA_018584345.1 Thuja plicata
TGAGATTAGAAAACCATCTATTTTTATATGTTTTATGGATCTAACCCAAGGATTTGAATCTAACCATTATCATGATGTTTTATGTTTTCATGGATATGTGTCTGATGTGTTTTCATGACTCAGGATGGAATCATAGTTACTCACTTAGTTGAGGTCCACACAATGTATCGATCCTGGTCATCTTTTTGCATATATCTGATTTGTATGTATATCCATATGTATATATATGTATCTCTTCTTGGTGATGCAGGAATTGCAGGTACCAGGTATCATCTCCACCTGGCTTCACAGGTCTGAGTGATCCCTCAAAATCCTTGATCATTGTTGTTGTTATGGAGATACCACCAGGTTCCACAGGAAGGAACTCTACCTCTGATCGTTTTACCTTTAGGTGGGGAGTACCTGAGTCAGTCCCTTGTGTGGATGTATTATGTGGTATGATAGTTGTTGGATTTGTGGATCTTGTAGTTAGTTCTTATCTTCATGGTATGTTCAATTTTTTTAGTAGATTATTGATACAAATTATTGTTCAATTTAGGGTATGATTTAGTAATTTATCTTAATTAGAAGCTACTATTATACTAGCATATCTCATTAGGAACAAGTTGGTATGTGATTTAATCATGTGATTTTAAATATCAATAATAATGAATAATTTTATGGTATATGTACCATAAGCATATGGGTGCACACATATGCCTATGAATACATATATGTATATTAATATTATATAATAAATTAATTGTGTGAAGGAAAATTATTTTAGAAAAATATAAATCAATGTTATTCTAAAAAATGGTTAAAAAGATTAGTAAATTCTATCACCATAGTTAAATAAATTAGTAAATTATTTTTAAGATTATATTATCTATTTGACAACCGTAAATTTAGGAAACATAGATTATAGTCTTATTTAAGATTTATTTCTCCCTTTACGGGAATGGTTTTGCAAACCATCTCATTAACTAATAACGGATGGATAGTTGAGATGGTTGGATTGGGTGGATTACCCGTGCAACCACCATCTCCATTCTATTTACAGGAAGACTTTCCTGTGTGAGAGGGTGTTGAATAGAAATTCATTTTGAGAGGATATAATAATAGGATTTTAGGAAAATTATTTGTCTTTGGTGAGGAGAGAATCCATTGTTTGAGATTGGAATTTTTTTGCTTCGGGTAGAGGTTGGAAGATTGCAAGCAGAGGGATTCAAAGGAGTGCTCGAAAAGTTGGAGAGAATTGGATCTTCCTCATCAACCGATCTTCGCAGGACTCCAGGTTGGAATCCATCCTGAGAAATAGATTTATTTTATAGTATGAATGTTGATTTTAGATTTGTTGAAAGTTTCTGTATGTTGTATTATTATTGCAAAACATATGTGTACTATTGTATTATTATTGTATTGTATTGTGTATTATTATTATGGAATGTTGATACATTAATGTATTATGTAATAATGTATTAATGTATTCTGTAATAATGTATTATTAAAGAATATTGATACATTATTATATTGCTGGTCATGTAGATATTATTGTATTATTTTGTCAGCCATCCATACATTATACAAATGATATATTATTGTATTACAAATGCTATATTATTGCAATATTCTGTCATTTTAATAAGAATTTATTATGTGTTGTTTATACAATAGAAACGTCATTATGACAGCCATTTTTGTTTTATTTGTATTATGCCAACCCTTTTTTAATATTCTATCATTGCAATAGAAATATTCTGTCATTTTACTATGCCAGCCAGCCGCTTATATAACTTTATAGAATCCCGAGTATAACAATTATTTTATTCTCATATTTTGTTCTCTATCATTTGGCCGAGTTAATTGTTATAACCTGTGTCATTTTCCGCGTGTTTAGGTGCTGCATTTTTATTAGGGTTGAAGTTGAACAAGTATAATAATTAAGCCAAGTAGTATAATAAATAGGTTTTTGCTTTATACAAGTATAACATTTAAGTATAAGTTACGGTACTTTAATTTAATTTCTGTTATACTTGTATAAAGGGATTAGGTACCTTTCGGATTGATTGGGATAGGTTTTAGCTTCCTAGGAGTTAAGTTGTAACTTCTACATTTTAGATTTTTAGTAAAAATCAGACAGTCAAATTTCAGACTTAGATTGAAAATTTATGGAGCATTATCTTTTGGCATAGGAAATTTTGTGTAAACCTTAAATACATACATTACTTGTTTGGTGAAGGTTATATCCAGTGCATTTATATGCCTTAATAGGGTTAGGATGTGTATAGGAATAGTTTAGGGGTTAGGATTGTCTAGGAAGATCAGGACCTTTGTAGGCCTCCCTAAACGTTCCTATTTACCCTAAAACATCCATAAACCATCTTATTATTTTCTATTCATTGATGCAGTTTACAAATGTGTTTATGATGTGTTTTTACTACATGTGTGATGTATTTGTGATGTGTGGTTTAAGGGTAGAAAATCTAACGACACCAAGTGAGTGGGCTCTCAGTGCGGGGCCAGGGCCCTAAGTGGCTAGAACCAGGATAACCGACTAAAGAGTTATTTAACAAGTGAAAACTTAATTAAACTTATGGGTATGGGTTCAAACATTAAAAGATTAAATGTGCCTTTCCCATGCCATTAGTGCTAGTAAAGGCTATGGATGGGAGTGGGAGAAGGTACCTATGCATAGGTACGATCGAATGGCGCTTGTTTGTACAAAAGGCATTCGATCCCGCATGTGCCTACTTGGGGGCCAGGGCCCGGAGGAGCTAGTACCACGACAACCCAAGGGGGAGGGCTATGCGATGACACTAACTTAGGTTGTTTCTTAGAGTTTCTACCAAGCCTTAGAACCCTTTTGGGAAAATATTTATGCTTTGATCCTTTCTTTCTTTGCTATTTGGGAAAAGGTTACCCAACCCTAGGTATGGCCTAGCTATCCCTTTTTGTGGACCTTGGTGTTTATCTCTTAGCACAGGGGAGTGGGCCTTTTGGTATCCACATGGTTGTGTGGAAAATATTTTTATTGAGGTATCTTTGCGGATGCGGTGTTTAAAGTTTCATGCGTACTTATGTACCAGTTTTTGAAGAATGAAAGCTTTGTAGTTATCTTTCATGATGTAAAATTATTGTTACCTCCCAAGAGGAGATGAATGTAATGTAATCATTGATTTAATTCAAAATGATGTATTTGGAATGGGTAGATTTAGGAAAAGGAAAAAGGGAGATGTGAAATTTATGTATAAGATGTATGTTGGAAAAGAAAAGGGTTTTGTAAGATTTTAAGTTAAGTAGTATGATTTTCATTATGGATGATTAAAGGAAAGGCTATTGAAAAACAAATGTATTATTTTCAATGTATCAAATGATTTAGATGATTCTATTTTATTTAAAGGTTATAAAGGATACTTAGGAATATAGATGGTTTTAAATGGAAAATTGAAATGAAAATAATTTGTATTTCTTAATAAATAATCTTATAACGATATGATGTAGTTTTCTTTGAGAAGTAAATCTTGTTATTAGCTTAATTAATGGACTTAAATGAATCATGTATTTTATAAGAAGGGAACCTTGGAGGAATCTGGGTGAATCTATGTTTTGTTTATTTAATTCTTTTTAAAATTCAAAATTTTTCATAAATTATTACTTAGGTTTTATTTTACAAAGAGAATCTTTGTTCTCTTCCCTGGTTCCCTTGTGGGGCATGACAGATGGTGTTAGGAAGTTTGATGCTAGAAGTGATGAAGGTATTTTCCTTGGTTATTCTACTAAAAGAAAAGCATATAGATGTTTCAATTTGAGATTAAAGAATATAATTGAAAGCACGCATGTTAAGATTGATGAAAAGTTTATGGTTCAAGAGAGGTACTATGAATATGCACCTATGATTGAAGATGAACCCAGACCTAGCAGCCAAGATACTATTATTGAAGAAATTTTTGATTGCATTGATGTCTCATGTAATGACCCTGAATCAAGCAGAGAAGAATCATAGATTACAGAAGAAGAAGACACACCTAAGGTTCCAAAATTCACATCCAGATACCACTCTAAAGATGACATCATTGGAGATCAGAGCAGCAGTGTTTTGACCAGATCTAAAGCAAAAGGTTTAGCAATAGATGAAGAGGTATGTTTACTTTCACAAATTGAACCCTTAAGTGTTGAAGATGCTTGTAATGATTCTGATTGGAAGAATGCAATTAAGATGAAATAGATTAGATAATTAAAAATGATACATGGGAATTGGTCCCTAGACCTAGTGACAAAATTATGATTGGAACAAAGTGGGTATTCAGAAACAAGATGAATGAAGAAGGTATAGTAGTAAGAAACAAAGCAAGATTGGTATGCAAGGGATATACATAGAGAGAAGGAATAGACTACACTGATACATTTGCCCCTGTGAGCAGACTAGAAGCCATTAAGTTGTTTTTGGCATACGCAACATTCAAAGACTTTAAAGTTTATCAAATGGACGTGAAATCATCTTTTCTGAATGGTGATTTGAATGAAGAATTCTACATTGAAAATCCTAAAGGATTTAGTCTTTCAGATGAACCAGATATGGTATACAAATTGAAGAAAGAACTCTATGGTCTTAAACAGGCCCCAAGAGCTTGGTATGAGAGACCTGATGGTTATCTCACCAAGATTGGATTCAAGAAAGGAGTAGTATATTATAACCTATTCACAAGGGAGACACCTCATGGATTACTATTCGTTGCCATATTTGTTGATGACATTATATTTGGAGGTAATGACAAGCTCAGTACAACATTTGCAAAATAAATGTAGAATGAATTTGAAATGAGTATGATTGGTCCTATAAAATAATTTTTGGGACTAAATGTAAAACAAATAGATAAAGGTATATTCATTAATCATTCAAAATATGTGAAGGAAATACTCAAGACCTTCCAGATGGAGAACTGTAAGCCAATATGCACTCCCATGATAACATGAAGCAAGCTATCAAAGGATGATGATTCCACAATAGTTGATAAAACATTGTACAAATCTATAATTGGTAAACTCATTTATCTAACTCAATCTAGACCTGACATATCTAATGCAATTGGCATTGTTGGAAGATTTACAGCTAAACTCAAGTAGAGTCACCTAATGGAAGTCAAGAGGATATTCAAATATTTAAAAGGAACTATAGACTATGGTTTATGGTATCCTAAATCAGAGAATGTAAAGCTTCATGTGTATACAGATGTAGATTGGGTAGGTTGTATTGATGAAAAGAAGAGCACTTAAGGAGGAGTAGTATTCCTTGGAGACAGGTTGGTTTCTTGGATAAGAAAGAAGCAGAACTGTATTTCTCAGTCAACAGCAGAAGCTAAATATGTTGTAGTAGCACTAAATTGTTCAACCATGGTTTGGATTAAGCAGATGGTTAAAGACTTTGGCATTCAGGTTGATTATCCTATTGTTATCCATTGTGATAATACTAGCACTATCAATATGTCTAAGAACCCTTTGATGCACTCAAAGACAAAACACATAGAGATCAAGTACCATTTCTTAAGAGAAAAGGTTGCAGACAAAGAAGTTAAATTGGACTATGTGAACACCAAAGAATAGTTGGTAGATATTTTCACTAAGCCCTTATCAAAGGATACTTTTGATTATCTCAGGGAGAAGTTGGGAGTAATTCTCTCTCCTAAGTCTATTTAGAAGAAGCAGCAAAGACATTAGTCATTAAGTGACTGATGAATGGTTGACTACTCTACTTCTGGAGTAGTACCTGTACCTAAAAGACTATGGCACCCTTTTCCATTGATGTCAAAAGGGGAGTATATAGTAAGGAGGAGTATGTACTAAGGGGGAGCATATACTCTAGGGGAGTATATACATGCAACAAAAACACAGACAGAGGAACTGCAACAACTAAGAGAAATCTTTGATGAGGATATTGAGAAGATTTTAAAAGAAAGAGGACACCATGAACAGAGGATGTTTTTGATATCATATGTTTCCATCAATGTCAAAGGGGGAGATTGTTGGAGATTTGATTTTGAGCAATTGATTGATTGTATGTTTGTCATTGATGATAACATATAATACACAATAGTAATTCTATATGTACTTATCAGAATGATGATATGAAGACTTGTGTGGATAGATGCATGTTTTTTACATGTTCATTATGTTATGTTCATGCACACAGACCTAGATATGATGTTTCAGTAAAGTTATGCAATTCTGTTATTGGCAGTTACAGTTTTGGAAGTGTAACGGTTTAGGGCCGACGTATATCATGTGTTTCTTGAGATGCACCTATCTTCTATATATGCATGTGTGTATTCATGATTAGTTATGAGTTGATGATATTAATCCAAAGGTGCCAAACATGTTTTAAGAAGATTGCAAAATTAGAGCTAAATTGGTGAGGCCAACTTAGTGAAGCGTCACGTCTATTCAGTTTATACTTGCGCGGTTGTAATAATACTTGCGTGCTTAGTAGAGCCGACAAGGATGTTATGTAGAGTTGTCTTACAGGTCCCATGATCTCATACTTTGAGGAAGATACTTATAGCAAGTCAAAGGTGACACACTAAGTGTGAATGATATGAAAAGATAAGAAAGATGTACAAAGAAGATTATCAGAGTTGGTTCATTCATCAAGAGTCTATGTGAAGAAGTAGTGAAAGATTGCAATACACTGGAATTGATCAAGAAATTAGGTCTACTCTACAGTTCATAATTAGATATAGTGCATATATATTATACAGAAGGTTGTATCCTTCACCATCAAGCAGTGAGATTTTGGACAGTGAGTCCACCACCCCTAACAGGGTTATTTGTAAAAGACTCCTAACAGGGTCCAACCCTTAACTAGGTCACTATACTTATTGCATTGTAAAGCACAAATCCTAACAGGGTTGAGATATCTTCTAACATGGATTACTATAAACAATTATAGTTCATTGTGGGTGCTGATTCCCACCAGGGTTTTTACCATTTGGTTTCCCCGTAATCAAATTGTGTGTTGTGTACTGTGTTATATGATTAAGCATTTAATTTTTTGTATTCTGAAGTTAAATAAGTAAAGTTACTGATAACTAATTCACCCCCTCCCCTCTCAGTTATCCTTTGGGACTATTCTAACAAATAGTAGTTCATACATCTGTGTCCCCACAAGTATCAAAGAAGAAGAAGAAGGGAAAGCATAAGAATCTAGTAACTCTGGATGAAATCATTGAGATTCCAGTTTGTGATTCGAGGACATTGGATCCAACTGAATTGACCAAGTATGCTGGACTCTATGAGAGAAAATAAATGCAAGACAAACTAAGGAAAGCCACAAAGGAGGCAAAAGTACTGGAAGTAGCAAGAGGTATACTTCAAAAAATAGTACCGAATGTAGATGTTGATCAAAAAACCCCAATGCTTGATCAACTAGTGGTTCTCACAGAGGCAATCTCATCTTAGAACATTGATGCTGAGAAGGTCATGGAAGAAAGAATTGAACATAAGTATGAGTTCAAGCTAGCATAAAAGATAAGCCAAGAAGTGGCATTGAAAAAGGTAAAGCTTTTATAAATTGGTGAGCACAATTGATCCAATCATCTCAGAAGCGATTACTTTGATAAAGAAACTATGCACACTTGATCAACTCACACAAGAGTATACTAACCAGATAGCACAAATTAATGTTGATCTTCAAACAAGTGCACAAAGTCTCACAAATAGTGAAGAGGCAATAAAATTACACTATGAGCAACTCAAACATGCTCAAAAATTGAGACAGGACATAGAGATTGGAGAGAGGAAGTACAGAGATGAGGTAAATGAGATTCAAGCTCAGCTATTACCGACACTTTCACTATTTCAACAACATGTGACTGAGGCAAACACACTAATTGCCACCCCAAAAATGTCTATCATAGACAACATTTATGATATGCATGCAATTCTAGAGATAGAGCACATGGCACTAGAACACCTAAAAGAAAAATGGGAGAAATTTCGAAGACATCAAGAACACCCACTCAAATATTCTTGACACCTTGTAAGTTACACATTTTTGTCACATATTTGACATCTTATAAGTTTTACATTTTTTCATGAGTATCAAATAAAGGGGGAAATGATATGTATAGTTCAGTTAGTACAAAAAGGGGAAGTGATATGAAATAATGTACAGTCAAACATTTGGAAGAGAAAAGAATAGGGAATGTATAGTACACAAGCAAGTATACATGTACATATATACTTATATTATACCGATACATATAGTTAGGGGGAGTCATATAATGAAAAGGATATAGACATGGTGTACATACTAAATACTTTAGTATTATGCGCATATCATTTTTTGATACTAATATCAAAGGGAGATATTGAAGGCATTATATTTTTCCATTAGTATATACAAGGAAAAACATGATCTACACCATTGGTTTACACTAGACCAACAGACAGGGCACGACACTACCCGACGCCAAGGTTCCCCAATACTACGAAGTTCAGAGCATCCCGACAAACACTATTTAGTGTTACCCAATGACAAAAAGGTTAAAGGAACCCAATGAGTAACAATAGTGCAACCCAATGGAAAAAAAAAAGAGAGGAACCTGATAGATAAAGGGATCCTAATGATCATTTCAATAAAGGAACACTAACAAACTTTTAGTTCAACTTGACAAACAAGAACTGACAGTTAGTTACATCCCACAAAAAGTGGATCTGACTTTCCACGTCAGATAAATCACTGAATTTGTATATATAACTTCTTGATTTTTTTTTTAAATCCATTACGTACAGAGGAAGAAATGTAATTATTATTGTTTTAATTAGTTTTACTGATTTAAAACATGCGAACTAAAGATCAAGGTCAAGTTGTAAACCTTGGATCTAAGAGTTAACATTGTAATGCGTGATTCTAAGATAGGTCAATTACTTGTATAAATAGATGCTCAATATTTTGAAGAAATATTGTTGTTCAATGAATATTGTAGCTATGGAGAGCATCTAAGAACCAGACAAGAGATTTCATGCAAAAGGATAGAAAATAATCAAATCAGTTTCAAGAACAAGAACACAGGCTACCGACGAGCAGCGAAAGGTATTAATCAATCACTTAAGGTGATATTATTATTATGACAGATTTAATGGATCTGTAATCAACAATTGTAGATTTCATATAGTCATTTCAATCATATGTAATCATTCTAACAGGTGTAGTACACTTAAGAAATCCTTTCAAGAAAGGTGGACTTAACAGTCCTATTGTAAATCTCTTGACCGAGTGCACACTTAAATTAGTGTTGCTAAAGCTCTTAACAGAGTAGATCTTAATAGGTCTCCACCTTAATACTCCTAATAGGGTAGATCATCAGAAGTGATCAATTTTAAGCCTTTACCGGCTCCTTTCCATTCTGCAAATAGTGAATTTTTAAGGGTGCCATCCCCATTGCAGTTTTTACTTCCTAACAGAAGTTTTCTACCATATCATATCTTGTGTTATGTGTTTATTACTTTCATGAATGTTTCTATGAATTTTGCAAACAATTGAAGATTATGAATTAATACTACATGCATAAGAAAGAACAACAGTAATGGTCAGTAATATAACAATGAATGATTATTAATCATGAATGGTGAAAATTCTTAAAAGTTTTAGAGGTGTTGATTCACCCCTCCCCTCTTTGTACTACTTCCCATTTAATCCAACAAAGTTTAAATACACCCTCAAGGATTCACAATCTGAACAAGTGTATATAGGAATATACAATCCAGTGAACTATGTGATAGCAATTGTCTTTGCTTGGTTAGTTACACTAAAGTATTCATATCACAAACTCTGCTCTACATCCAGCAGCAAAACAAGCCTCACAACTTTCACTTCTCTTCCCTTTTAATCTCTACCACATCTTTCCAAAATAAAATATCTCTCATATATACCCTATTACAATAATTCATTAGGTCGTCCAATTAAGCTTTCCTAATAAACAAATAATTAATTAGGTCGACCAATTAGGATTTCCTAGTATACAAATAATTGTTTAACCACTTGCTAAGATACACACGGTACCTATAACAAGTAAACATCAATTACAATCCATCAATTATACTCTAAGATGCATAATCCATGCTCATAATTCATATTACATGCTACATGTCTGAAGTCAAGCACCAAATAGGTCTCCTCCAGAATACACGCCATAGCTGATGTCACCAACATGCTCACAAAAATTGATCAATACCCAATGTTCCTCAATATGTCCTCTATTATCCAGTAATCTTGCATCACCTAAAATATCTTCGCTTGTAAGATATACCCAAAACACAAAGACCTTCTTTGTCAAGCATCATAGTTGCAGTCCAAAAACTAGTCTTCACTAAAACAACAGTAACATCCTCCATATGAAACATAAAGCCAAGTGACTTTAGGAATAAGGTCAACACACATCCTTCTTCATATAACCAACTTTGATTTTTCTGAAACATCCATACAGTGTCTGTACACTTATGCCAGTTAAGTAACCAGTCTTTCCTCTTCACATAAATATATGTTGACATCAGTGACAAAACATGAATATCAACAACATGAATAGTATCCAAATTTTATATTATCCAACATTCTAGAGAAATGAACTCCTATTTATATTCAATTGTATACTGGCAGTGAGCCTCTCCTTGGAAGTCTGGAGTAGTGAGATTCTACAATATTTTGTAATAATATCTATACATAAATTAGTTATTCTTTGTGGGCAAGTGGTCATCATGGTTTTTCCCAGTTTGGGTTTTCCATGTATAAAATTTGTTTGCTCTTGTATTGTTGTTTTTTTTTATTACTTGCTTATTGTTTTATGTGATTATTTAAGTAGTGCAATTTTTTTTATGTTGATTCACCCCTCTCTCAACAACAAAAGTGTGTTAAAAATTTGTCAGAGCCTAGTTCCTTTAGAAGAGCTTAATCGCTTGAGGCGAATCCAAGATGGCACAAAACTTACATTTTCAAGATTTGGTATTTGATGGTACTAATTTTCCTTACTAAAAAGAAAATATGGAAGAATATTTAGAAACCTTGGAGAATGGCATTTGAGAGGTTATTAAAAATAGTTTTTATCCCCATTTTGGAAGAACATTGACTATTGAAGAAGAAAGACAAAATGAAGCTAATGTGAAAGAAAGATAAATTATTTTTAGTAGCTTATTTGATACAACATTTAGGAAGGTGAAAGATCTAAAAGGTGCTAGAGAGATCTAGGATAAGTTGATCTTGGTGTATGAAGGATATTTAAAGACAAAACAAGCAAGACTGATGAATCTCAAACAAAATTATGAGGTCCCAAGGAAGACATAAGATGAGAATGTTGAAATCTACATGTATATGGTTACTAATTGATGCAGGAGAATCTTGGGATATAGGCAATATTACATCAACCAAAAATATTTATTTTCCTATTTTGATTAGTCTTGGTGTTTCATTTTGTGACTGTTCTATGCATAGTCTTGGTGGTTGTGATCCTTGCAGTGTGTTTGTGGAAGTGTGATTTACCTTCTCCTGACTTGTGTATCATTTGGTTACTTTGCACATGAGAAATTCTAGATTCTTGCTGAGACTATCCTATTCTTCATATTTCTAGCTAGCCTTTGTGTTTTCCAATCTCGAGATGGTTTTCCCAATCGATGGAGCTTAATGGATCATTTATCAGTGATGTTACATTTTTGGCCAACCTACTTGAGGGATCATGATTCTTATATCATTCATTGGAATTAGATCATGATAATTTGGGTCTTGACCTATTGTTTGTAATATATTTTATTTCTTATTGGGAAATGTGATCTTTCTAGGCCAACCTAATGTTTTTGAAGGCTTTATATAACGCCCTGCCAGGGAACCTAAGAGAAACTAACCTAAACATTCAAATAGGTTAACATAATTTCTTTTATAGGTTTACAAACAATAATGATAACAATGCATAAGCAACACAAAGAAACACATAAAAGAAACTCAACAAATATTATAAATCTTGAGGGTTCGTTGACGTAGAATTACTTAAGAAAACTAATCTACGAAGAATAATTAAAAAGAGCTGTCATAAAAGATACATCAACTGAATCCATAATATACATCTCATAAAATAAGATCACATATGCAACTGGTACCCAAGGTACACATAAAAGAATCAACATCCACTACACAAGTTGTAGGGTATGCAATAAAAAACAAAATTACAACATGTCCTTTGAATGGATGTCAACCATTATATAGATATGGTTCAAGTATAAAACTCATGAAAATGAATAAGTCACCAAAAGAATCAGAAGGTAGAACTACAAAAATGATCATCCAAGCATGAAGAAGAACATCAAATCTCAAATGGTAAAAGAATCACTACCACCCGACCTCGTGGAACCAAAGGTCCACTCCCATCGTGCTAAGGAGATAAGATCAGGACCACTCACACGTGTATACAAGAAGAAAGAAAAAACAAATCTATACAAGATATCACAAAGGAATGCATAGGAAGATCCTAGAAGCTCTCTAAAACACAATGAAGAATCTACACAATACCAGAGGTACCCAACACACGTAGGAAAGCCTAAGCTGCATATAGGGAGGTTTCATCACATTAGTATACCCTTGAGTTACCCTAGTAGTCCTCCCTGGACCCTGGCCCCCCAAGTGAATCTATGTGGCTCAATAATTCTTTTGTGAAGACAAGGATTCTAACCCCCATCCTAGCCTGTAATAGCATGTAAGGCATGGTCAAAGACTTAGAAAATCTTGTTAATTCATTTTAAAACCCCATTAGTGTTTCATGTTTTCACTTGTTAAGTTACTTGCCAATGAGTTACCCTAGTTGCCACTTAGGGCTCTGGCCCCCACTGCAAGCCACTTCCCCTCTATACACTTAGTTAACCTACGTAGGCTCAAAACATCATCAAGACATACTGAAGGTAAAACATATACCTCAAATTTTGTTCTTGCCCATACATGAACTATTAGTACAACTGTAACCACATAAGATACCCCCAAAAGATCACATAAATTTGAGCTTTACTGAACGAGGTTGAGTAAAATAAATCAAACCAATATGACATCATATAGTATGATATAATAAACACACAAGGATCAACATAAAATCACAACCCAAGCCTCTGGTACAATCCCTATAAGCCAACATAGCTTTACCAAAAGGACAAAAGCACCAATACAATACACCACTCATAAATCATCACAAATAAATTTGATCAAATCAATTAATTTTACTTAATTAATTTGGTCTACAATAATTGATTAAATCAAATACTCTTTTTAAAGGATTTACTTAACAAACAAATTTAGAACCTTGAAAAATAAGCATATTAAATAACCATTTATCTATCTTTTATTCATTTCCCTATTTAAATAATATTCACCCACATTAAATATACAAATCCTCTAAAGCCAACATAATTTCCAAAATAATTGAAATATATAATTTAACTAATAATATTACAATATTATTGATTAATTAATCATGGCCCTAAATGCCTCTAAGTTCTATATGTCATAATATACATTAATTTTAGATACCAGCTCAATCATAAGTCAAACAAATATAATCCAATTAAACTAGATAATAAGAAATAAACTTAGTAATTTAAAATTAAAAAAAAAAATTAATAAATATCAATTAAATATAATGATAAATATAATAATTAAATATAATTATAAATAAAACTAAATACTAATTAAATGATAATAAAATATAAATATAAAATAGCCAAACTAAATTTAACTACAACTAAAACTAAATACAATGACCCCAACATTACAATAAACTATAAAAAAAGAAAAAGCAAATACTAATTTGAAAAAGAAAATACTAATTTAATTTTTAAAAGGTAACTTTGGGGAGGGAGTTGGACCCACCTCCCACTCCTCCCTAACCCCATCCACAAGTGAGTGGGAAATGGAAGCTTTGGTCTTAAAAACTAAATAAAAACAAATGCACTAAGATAAATAAATAGATTTCCTTCCTAGAAAATAGCACTACAAATAGTATAATGGCGAAAAGTCTCATTTTTTTTTTTTGATGAATAGTGCCTTTTCAATTAAAAATATCAAAGTTACATATCCACAAAAAAGGGGCCGAAGGACATAAGAATCACCCCGCAAAGTTCACACGGCCAAGCCGGATACAAAGCACAACTATTCATTAAAAAAAAATAGGCATAAAGCCATTAAGCAGCAATAGCAGTGGCAGGAGGAGGAGGATCTTTATCATCAGAACCCCACACCTTAATTAGGCAATTATAGGTAGAATAAAATTCAATTGAATGAATTTATCTATTTATTTATTTTATCTTTATTTTGGTTAAAATAAAATAAACCACACAATACTTTTTTGAGCAACATACTTTATTTTTTAAAAAGAAATAAAACTAAAAGGAAGGTTTATACATATATAAAGTTTTTTTTAGCTAAATGAAACAATTAAGTCTAAAGGGAAATGATAAAGGATTTTCCCTATGAATATTCTTTTTTTCTTTAATAGAGATTTCGAGATGAAAAAATATTAAAATATTAATTTAATCTCTTGATATAAAATTTAATCCCCACTTGTTTTATTTCCATGCAGATCTGGTATTGGGCTAAATCAAGAAACTGACGACAGCATGAATTTAAAAAAAGGTAAGAAAATCCTATAGATATGAAGACCAAATAATTAATAGGGTAATCAAACATGAATTCCAATAACAAGAAGGGGTTTTGCACAAATTTGAAACCCTAATGCCCATTTAACAAACTAGATAATTTAATGAAACCCCTATGTCTAAAATTACAAATCTAACAGTAATACAGGAAAGAAAACATACCCAGAAAGATCAAATAACCTATTACTCAATTTAAACAATTTTAAACACACAAGATCAAACAAAGAAGTTTCAGACACATGATTCCAACAATCGAGATGCATAGAAGACAAGGATCTGGAAGGCTGGAATTAACAATTTCAAAATCCTACCTTAGTAACTGATGAGAAGAATCTGATATAAATCCAAAGAAATCACGAATCCAAAATACTCCTAAGATTTTCACAAATCTCTAACCACCTGTATTCTCATTCCACCTGATTGAACTTCCTCTAAATGACTTTCTATTCAGAGATATAGAAAACCAGGTAATTAGGTTTACAAAAAGTGCAACCCTAATGGAATATTAATTATTTAATTAAGAATTTATAAAACAATTTAAATTTCAATTTCACTTAAAACATTGCACAACTTAACTTTAAAATAAAAAATCAAAGTCATAAATAAAAAAACATGAGAATATTTTAATTAAATTAAATAAATTAATCATGCAATTTTAAGTAATATTTAATAATTCAATTTGCACAATTAATTACAATAATTGGATTTAATATTTATTAAATCTTAATTATTAAATTAAGACTTAATAATTAAACCAATTAATTAAATATAGGTATTTAATTAATATTTAATTATTAAATAACCATATTTAATATTGCGGTGTTTTAACCTTATCAAAGGTGCAATTATTAACATCAATATTTACCATAATTTCTCATTAAATAAAACAAGCTAAAAGCATCATTAATCCAACTAAAAACCAACTAAATAGAAAAAAACAACAGAAACAGAAACACACATAGACAGGCTCACGAATCCATGTCACTTAACAGATTTAGATAGGATAGTCAGTCGGATACTCTTCTATTTTTAGGACAAAATAAGGGTTTAGGGTAGGGATTTAGGCTTGAATATTATCTCCCCTCTCTTACCATTGAGACACTATGATAGGGCACATTCACTCTTGCCAATTCAGGGAAGACGTAGCCTGGTACATGCAAACCAATCATCACAAAGACAAACATACATACATATAATATAACAATCAATGGTTGAGATCAGTTTATCGTGTGGATCTCACTGAAGAAAGTAACTACGACCCTGTCCCATACCATACCAAACACACCAAACAATAATGCAAAATATACAAATCATCCATGTACATCCAATATAATGTCAGTATTGTCAGTAAATCTATAATCATAATGACATCATAACATATACATAGCTAACATGAGATAATCATAAATCTATTGGAACGCAATATATAACACAACTATCCAAAGGATCAATAATATAATGAAAGGTAATACATGAATATGCTCAAAACCAACTAAAATAACCAATGCATACATGAAAAGGACTAAAAGAGTTCAACAACTGAAACATAAAAGCAAACTAAGGGGTGGGTATTACATCCTCCCCCCTAAAACTAGGCTTACTCCTGGAAGCCTACAACAAAAATAGAGATATGAATCTCTCAACACAAAGCAATAGTTTGAAAAACAATAGAGTTTTATGTCTATGTTTGTTTCAAGTTTTAAACTAAAAATACACCTAATAGGCATACAAATTCCTAGAGTTCCTAGTGTAGAAACTCGCGCTCTGATACCAAGTGTAACGCGCCGCTAGAGAACCCAGGAGAAACTAACCTAAACATGGAACTAAGTTAACAAGATATTTTTTATAAGTTTACTAATAATAATGATAACATCGTGGAAGAAACACAATGAAATACATGACATACACATAAAAGCAACTCAATAAAGATTACAAATCTCGAGGGTTCCTTGACATAGAATTATTTAAGAAAACTAATCTATGAAGAACAACTAAAAAGAAATATCATAAAAGATACATCAAATGAATCCATAATATGCATCTCATAAAATAAGATCACCCATGCAACTGGTACCCAAGGTACACATAAAAGAATTAGCATCCACTGTACAAATAGCAGGGTATGCAATAAAGAACAAAAATACAACACATCCTCTGAATGGATGTCAACCAATATACATATATGGTACAAGTATACAACTCATGAGATTGAACAAGTCTCCAGAAGAATCATAAGGTAGAAATGCAACAAGGATGATCCAAGCATGAAGAAGACATCAGAAAGGAACGCATAGGAAGATCCTAGAAGCTCTTTGAAACACATTGAAGAATCTACACAATACTAGAGGCACCCGACACATGTAGGAAAACCTAAGTTGCATATAAGGAAGTTTCATTACATAATTCTACCCTTGAGTTACCCTAGTAGTCCTCCCTGGACCCTAGCCCCGATGTGACTCTATGTGGATCAGTAATCCTTTCGTAAAGACATGGATTCTTGTTGGAACTACAAGAATGAGAAAGCAAGATACTGAGAGGGGGGTGAATCAGATCTTCAAACTAAACCACTTAAAAAAATTTATCCACATTCATACATATATGAATTTAACCTAACATCAGATAGCATCCATAACATCAAATATGAAACTCATAACACAGAATTTTGGTAACCCAGAAACCCAAATAGGTAAAATCGAGGCGAGGATGACACCCAAAAAATATTCACTACTACATCAATAAAGTGTGCCTGTTAGGGCTACAAAATTTTGATTGCAATATGCAATCTACCTGGTTATAGGTCTATTATGTTAAGAACTAAAGATCATTACAATCTACCGTGTTAAAGGATTTCAACTTACAGTAAAGTAAGCACTCGGATAAGAGATTTGAAAATGGTATGCTAAAACCACTCTGTTAAGAGATTTAACTTGATACACCTGTTAGAATGTTCCAAGTAGTGATCCTTCCTTATGCACTCAGATGCTGATGATGAATCTTTTCTTTTCAATAACTTCTATGATCTCTCAATCTAATATGTCTTTACTCTGCTTTTCACTGCTCTATAATTCTTCTTGATCTAGGCTTCTTCTCAAAATGACTTATTGTTCATCTCTCATGAACATACAACCCTTCTCTATATATCACTTGCTCTCACACATGCTCTCTCTTTTAGGGTTAGAAGCCATCTTATTATATCTTTTCAGATCTGGAGGCAAGATCTAGATCAACGATCCAAATCTATTGTTTATACCTCCAATGCATACTGATTTCATGATTGGCTCCATGCCATGCATAGTATAAAACAATTAAATGCAAAATTAACTCGGTAGACAAATATTAAATGCGTACAAATGTCATCTCAGATCTCATACAAGTCGGCCTAAACTGTTTACATCAAATTTTGAATTAATCCTGACATGTATGCAAAAAATGTTCTGGTTGGCACTAAACATCTCTGACGCTTGGTACTTAATATTCTACTCGGCTCGGCATGATGTAACTCGGCAACCTAAAACTTTCTCGGCAATGTTGCTTGGCCTTGAATGCTTAACTTGGCCACAGTGATAACCAACTAAAACTGCCTAAGTAAATGACTAAGTGTGGGTCACTAATCATCAATAGAACTTAGGGATTAACAATCTCCCCCTTTGATATTAGTTGCAAAAAAAAAATCATGATTACAATTCATTCCATCCAAAATATTGCCTAAGTACACACTGTACTCCCCCTAGGAATGTACATCATACTACATACAAAACTTTACATAGTATACATGCCTAAATTTTTTTTTACATGGATACCTGTACTAATCTCCTTTATGCTGTATCCTTGTCAGTCCTATCAGTTTCCCCCTTGTTTTTGTCACTGATTTATGGTGGGGTCAAGTTATACTTGTCCAAAAAATATTTATGAAGTTGTAAGGTAGACTCAAATGCAGAGTCCCAACTGTCCTTGACAAACTTCATAACCTCTATTTTCACTTCTATCTCGACAGCTAGGCTTACTAAGCTTTCTGCAGTTGAGAGATGAGAGTCTCTCTTAATCAATTCATTTGCAGATAAAATTTATTTCTGAATGACCTCCAGATGAGGTATCAGACTTGTCTGAATAGTAATCAACTTGGTCCTAATCCAACCATCTTCAGCCATGAGCTCAGTTATCCTCCTTTGTGCATAAGTCAACTTGTTAAAATGTAAGGAGCTAGTGTTAGCATCCATACTCAGTGAACTTCTAGTTGACTTTAGGTCTAGTTGCAACTTCTCTAAAGTCTGTTGATTATCGTTTGTGAAGAATTCAACATCAGATAACCTCTTATACAATGAATATACATTTGTTGCAACTCTAAAATTTCTACCAGAGAAAAAAGTTCAACCTGTTTTACTGCAATCTCTCTTGAGATTTTTGCAAGTACCTTGTTCTCAAATTTCCTCTTGGACCATTGCAACAATTTCTCATTGGCTTCAATATTGTCATCATTTACCTTTTGCACAATGTGAACTAACTGTTCAAGAATAGGGGCTTGAGGGTTTTCATCCTCCATGTCAAAAGCCTTTACATATATATCTTTTATGTCATGTAACACTTGCTTTTGCTTTTGCTCCCTTTTTAGTTCCTCCTATCTTTTCTTCCTCTTAAGTAACTCCTGAAGAGTCTCAATTTGTTCATAAGACAAAACATTGGGATGCCATGGTGTAATCACAATAACTTCATCTAATGTGACATCTAGAATCAGAGACTTCTTCCTCATAACTTTCCTCCTCTTAAATTCAGGTGAACTACTACTCGGCTTCGTTTCTACAATACCTTTTCCAAATTCAGTAGTTGACACCATTGCATCTTTAAGTTCAGTCAAAATTGCCTACTGATCAGGCATACTTCCTGTCTTGGTTCTAGTGGGAGTTGATGATACAGAGTGTGGTAGATCAACCAACACTTGCATTGCCTCTTGTTCTTTAGGCTCACTATTAGTATCTTTTATCTCCTCACTGCTATCTAGCACTGATTTTATAACCTCTAAAACAGGTGAATGTTGTACAATTACCTCTTGTTCAATTATTTTCTCCTTTTTTGCTTCATCTTGAGCATCCTTATCCTTAGATTTCTTTTGAGTTCTTTCTTCTTCTTTTGTACTCTTCTCTTCTTCAGCCTCAGTTGCCTTGATAGGTGATTCAATAGTTGAGTCCCTTGGCTCATCCCGACCCTCAACATCCAGATTGCTAGAGTCATCAATTGTCACATCAATTGGACTATCAATAGTTAGATCAACAGTGTTAACTATTTTTTATTGATCTTGTGCATCTATCCTAGTCTTCTCAGACTCAGTTGAAATTTGAACTATTGATATCTATGGTATAGGGGTGGATTCAGTTTCCTTATCCTTCGGGTCAAATGTTCCTTCATTAGTTCTCTTTTCTTTTGGAATAATCAGTCCAAAAACTTCCTTCCAAATTCTAGTACTCTGCTATACTATCCCTTTAATATCATTCTTCAAAATAGCTTAACCTATCTGTTTAGCTAGAAATTTGTGCTTATACTATTCAACAAATTTTGCTCTTTATTTCTTTGTTAGCTCAGGAATGACTTGAGCTAAAGTGCCTTCCCTAATTTGTCTCTCAGTTGTGAGTGTAAATTCCCACTTGCCAGATAGAAATTCATACAACTCACTCGGCACATTGTTTCCTATTGCTGTAGGGGTTAATTTTAAATTACACATCATATCTAGGAGAGCTTCGTGAACCTGTTTGTCTCCTACCTTCAATTTTTCATACCTTATAAACTTAAAACTAGATAACCCTACAGAATTTCTCAAATTTTCACATACCTCATCAATATCTATAGGTTTCTTGAATGACTTTGTTGGTATGTTGTTGGGTTCATTAGTTTCAGTCATGTCCTCGTCACTTTCTGGATCCAAATTAATTTTTCTTCTTGGTCTTTTAACTTGTAGGCTCGACATAGCCTTTGTTGCAAATTTAGTCTTCTATTCGAAACTACTTTCTCCAATATTCTTTGCATAGAATTTAGTCTGTTCTACTGGTGATGTGGCAGCAGATGCCCTTGTCCTTGGACAATTTGCAATGGGAGGGGTAACTCTAGGTTTTTCTTTACTCGGCTTTTTTACCTTTGCTACTACTATCCTCTTCCCTTTTGCCTTAGCAGTGACCTCTTCTTCAGGTTCACTGACTTATACTTCTTGTTCCTCAGATACATCTTCTCCTTGTCTAGTAGATATGTCTAGAGGTGCATCCTCTAGATCTTCATCACTCGGCAAGGTAACCATCTTTTTCATATTTTTCACAATCTTTTTCCTTTTTCTTTCCATGGTTCCTACCTTAAGATTCATTAAAATATTTGCCTTAGCTTCATAAAAATTTCTAAATCTTTTAACTTTAGTATCAATGATCTCCTCTGCTAGGAGTGTTGTGATAGTTGTTGATGCTTCATCAATATTAACTTCATAGGGAAATGGCTCCAGCCATGATACCCTAGGTGTCACAGCCTGAATATATGTGTAGTCTATATCCACTAAGAAACATATCTCATCATAGTGCTTCTCCACAAGTGAATTGGGAATTCTGGTCCTCAACCTCATTCTCTTTTTGAATTCCACAAATTAACTTCTCATAATACCATTGAAATTGTTGCCTAATTTCTGAATAGATTCACTAATCTATAAAGTGATGGGTCTATCCTTTTTCCAAAAAATATTTCGTAGTGTAGGAAATGACTTTTGTATAAGGAAAAATATACACATTAACAAAGAACCAAACTTACATGATGAGCTTTTGGCTTTCCTGATTGATAGTAAGTTCTCGGCTAGTTGTGTCAACTGCAGCTCAGCAAGGTCATACGTGTGATTCTTTTTTACTATCTTCCATGCCTGGTCGACGGCTGTATAGGGAACACTATCCAGTCAGCTTGACTAATAGAACTTGTGATAAATCACTCTCACTCCAAAATCAAGTTCCAATTTTGTAATTGTAGAGATAGTCATTCCTCTGTTGTTCCAAACAACTTCAGTGTTAGCTGCTATCTCTTCTTTGCTTTGGTCTCTCATAGTTTGTTTACCGCTAATAACAGGATACGTAGTAACTTGCTGGATAATATCTTTTGTGATCTTTACTGGTCCATTGTCAAACCACATATGCATATTAAAAACTCAGCTTAGGACACCCTTAATCCATTCATCCTTGAATTTTGTCATAAAATCTAGGGCACGAGTTAACCCTTTGTCAGCTAAATGTTTGAATTTGTCTTTCAAAATTCCATTCTCACACAAATTATCATAGGAATTTCTCAATTCGTTTTTGCCCACTTCGCCAATTTTAACCATGTAACATGATCTAACATCGTGAATCATAAGTACCTTTGGTGGGATCGATGAGAGGGCTCCATTCAAATCACTCATAATTACGCTTTCTGGAATGGCATGAAAGTTTGGTGGTGCGCATGCATCACTCCTTACTAGCTTAATTTGATTCAGATCCTCCTCCATTCCCTTGACTGGTGTGGAAGAACTTGCAGCCATAATCTCTTGAAGTTAGGGTTTGAAAATGAAGAATAGAGTACCTCGGCAAGCAATCACTTTGCACTGTTCAACTTAGGGTTGCGGATGGCACGCTGACAAAATTATCAAAAAAAAATTTGCTAAGATCAAATCTACAACTTATTCAATTGCTTTGTGAATGCTAAAAATCACAATGTAAAAGTGAATAATAGACTGTTCGTCCATATATAGACTCAATAGGTCAAGATAGGTAAGCATTAAATATTTTGCCCGTTGGGTTAGTGCAAGACAACTATCATTGGTCGACTAACACAACTTGCATACCACTCGGCTTACCACACTCAGCCATCACAACTTACTTGGCCAACCAACTCGACACCTATAGTGTAGGTAACTCTTCTCGGCACTTGTCACAAACATGTCCCAGTACATCTTATCATATGCAAATATGGACTTTGGCATATTTACATATTAGGAACTGATGTAAGATTTAAAATTTGAATGCAGATCCTTACATACCTCTATTTCTCAGTTGGAGATGGTGTGATCACCTGATCCATTGGATTGGGTGACCTTGGCTTCAGTGGATTCACTGTTTCTCAACTCTATTTTCCTTACCCATGTCTGGTTCATCTGTGCTCTCACTTCTTCAATAGTAGGAGTAGGAACTCTTATCCTACACTCTCTCTTAGTGTGTCCTATCTTCAAAAAACTAAAACAGGCTAAGCTTCTATTCATCCAACTCTTAGATTTCCATCTGACATGTTTCTTTAAGAAATCTTTAGGTGCATGTCCATATTCTTCATAGTAATGACAACTATGTCTTGTATTATAATCCCAGTTGTAAGTGTTGCCTCTCTTAGATGCTTTTGTTTGTGTCTTTGATGTCCATTGTTGTTTAGCACTGGATCTACAGTCTTGTGCCTTATGACCATGTTTCTAACACTTGTAACAATGACCATTAAATCTTGGTTTGGGGGGTGCATCACTTGCTTCAGCCCAATATTCATGTGCTTTATGTCCAAATTTCTTGCAATTAAAATAGTAACCATTAAACTTAGCTTTAGGATTGGACTTACCTTTCTTGCTTCGGAAAATGTTTTCTATATGACCTAGTTTTCCATAGTGGTGGAAAACAGGCTTGTTGTGCTTTGTCTTTGCATTCCTCCTTTCACCATTCTTAGATGATTCTCCTTTCTTAGCAGATGTCTTTGGTTCTGTGTGACCTAATCCAGAAGAATCCTTTGACCTTCTTGATGCTTCCATCAAATTCTCAAAATGAGTCAAAGCTTCATTAGGTTTATTCAACCTTTCATTAAGTTCCTTCTCAGATCTCAGATCATCTTTCAAGTGATTGTTCTCAGATCTTAGATTTATCATTTCCATATCTTTCCTACTAATCTCCTGATTTACAAGTAGCAGTTGATTTTCCATGTCAACCTGATTGATTGTCATCATTTGCACATCATGTGTCCTTTCATCAAGTCTGACAGATATCACTATTTTGTCTTCTTCTACCATAGTTTTGTCATCTTCATCTTTCTTCTTTTGTTCCAATACTTCACATAATCTCACTGTCTGCATTTCTTGTTCTCTTTTCAAGTTTCTAATTTATTCACACAGTGCATTGTTCTTTTCAAGTTGATCTGCAATTGCTGCATCACTCTCAGTAGAATCTTCATTCTAAAATAGATTTATAGTGTCATCTTCCTGGTAATGAGTATCATTCATTTGTTTGGACAAATCTTTCCTAGCTATCAATGATTTCTTCAATTCTTGTCTTTCTATCTCAAGCTGATGTAATGCTAGCTAGATCTCAATCTTCTGATTCTCAATGACTTTTCCAAACTTGTAAACCTTTGTCTCAAGATTTGTACTCACAAGATGATTCAAAGCCTTTGTAGGTGAACTGTGCTCTTATACCAATTGTTGGAAGTACAAGAATGGGAAAGTAAGATACTAAGGGGGGGAGGGTGAATCAGATCTTCAAACTAAACCACTTAAAACAATTTATCCACATTCATACATATATGAATTTAACCTAACATCAGATAGCATCCATAACATTAAATATGAAACTCATAACACAGAATTTTGGTAACCCAGAAACCCAAATAGGTAAAACTGGGGTGGGGATGACACCCACAAAATCTTCACTACTGTAGCAATAAAGTGTGCCTATTAGGGCTAAAAAAATTTGATTGCAATATGAAATCTACCTGGTTAAAGGTTTCTTTTGTTAAGAACTAAAGATCATTACAATCTACCTTGTTAAAGGATTTCAACTTACAGTAAAATAAGCACTCTGCAAAGAGATTATAAAATGGTATGCTAAAACCACTCTTTTAAGAGATTTAACCTGATACACATGTTAGAATGTTCCAAGTAGTGATCCTTCATTATGCACTCAGATGCTGATGACGGATCTTCTCTTTTCAATAACTTATGTGATCTCTCAATGTGATATGTCTTTACTCTACTTTTCACTACTCTGTCATTCTGCTTGATCTAGGCTTCTTCTCAAAATGACTTACTATTCATCTCTCATGAACATACAACCCTTCTATGTATATCTCTTTCTCTCACACACACTCTCTCTTTTAGGGTTAGAAGCCATCTTATCATATCTTTTTGGATCTTGCGGTGAGATCTAGATCAAAGATCAAGATCTATTATTTATACCTCCAATGCATACTAATTTCCTAATTGGCTCCATGCCATGCATAGTATAAAACAATTAAATGCGAAATTAACTTAGTAGAAAAATATTAAATGCGTACAAATGTCAGCTCAGATCTCATACAAGTTGGCCTAAACTGTTTACATCAAAGTTTGAATTAATCCTGACATGTATGCAAAAATTGTTCTGCTCAGCACTAAACATCTCTAACGCTTGGCACTTAATATTCTACTCGGCTTGGCATGATGTAACTTGGCAACCTAAAACTTGCTCGGCAATGTTGTTTGGCCTTGAATGTTTAGCTCGGCCACAGTGATAACCAACTAAAACTGCCTAAGTAAATGACTAAGTGTGGGTCACTAATCATCAATAGAACTTAGGGATTAACATATTCTAACCCCCATCCTAGCCTGTAATAACACTCAAGGAATGGGAAAAGACTCAGAACATCTTGTTAATTCATTTTCAAACCCCATTAGTGTTTCGTATTTCCACTTATTAAGTTACTTGCCAATGAGTTACCCTAGTAGCCACTTAGGGCCCTAGCCCCACTGCAAGCCACTTCCCCTCTATACACTTAGTTAACCTATGTAGGCTAAAAAGATCATCAAGACATACCAAAGGTAAAACATATACCTTCCAAGACTGCCACCTCCCTTGATATTCGGTCATTCAAACCTCTGATGAAGTATTGCACAAGAATGGGTCTCTAATCTCTATAGCCTTAGAAAGGCTTAAGTTCATAAAATATTCTTTCATATTCTTCCACCGTCATTTTGGCTTGCTAAAGGTGGTGAAATTCTTCTACCCTTCCCTACCTCCATTGATCAGACATGAATTGATACTTAAAAATTTCTAGGAACAATTCCCAAGAAATAGTGTTAATGGTGACTTGGAGTTTGTCTTCTGCCATACGCCACCAAGTAGACACAAATTTTCTTAGATTCATAATAGCACATCTAACCTTGACATTACTGCTAAAAGAGTGCATAGAGAAACACTTGCCAAGGTCAAACAACCAAGTTTCTACTACAGATCCCCCTTTGTTGCCATAAAAAAGGGGTACCTTAACATTGAGTAATTCTCTCATGTGAGAGGTATCCCTATCCCCAGATTCTTTCATATCTTTTCTTCTCCTAGGGATTCTATCCCTTTCCCATTCTTGGTTATGAGCTTGATTTACTTCTTCAAAATTACCTTTGTTTTCAAGGTTGTCGAGGCTATGCAAGAGTTGTTGCATCATTTGCCTAAGTTGGGCTCCTTTTGATTCATTACCCTGACTCTCATTTCTATGATTTTCTTGATTACATTCTCCCTCATATTCCCCATGGGAATTCTCTGGGTGAGATCTCAAGGAAGACTCTTGAACTCTGTCCTTAGCTCTTCCATAGGTAACGAGAGCATCTTGGAAGAGTGATGTAACATAAAATTTAGGTTCAATCTTAAAAGGAGTATTCAATGTGTTGAAAAGTTTTGAGTTTTAAACGTAAATAGACCCTAAGCTCCCAGTGTAGCAACTAGGGCTTTGATACCAAATGTAATGTCCCTGCCAGGGAACCCATAAGGAGTCAGGTCTTTTGAGAAAAAATTTCAACTATATATATATATATTTTTAAACATCACATCATTTATTACATTCACAAGTACATTCCTTAAGGTTCCCTTAATGAAATCATTTACCAACATATTTGTGTTACTATTCAAATTGAATTCCGTTTCTTTACTTTTACTTATACATTTCCAAATATAAGATAGAGGGTAAGAAAATGACATTTCAATTATAACTACATCCCTTACTCCCTAAATCATTTTCATTTCTCTTTCCTACACATTGGATAACTACCCTTTTACAAATTACATATGATTTTTTACATAAGAAGCATTTCTTTTCTTTTCAACATAGGAGAGATAGAGAAGATAATTCAACCTTACACTTTTCATTACAACTTTGAACTTTCAAATAATATCCCTTGAAATAAACACTTAGAACTATCCCACCCTTATTACATTGCTTTACAAACATATCTTTACATCCTCATTTTCAATAACACATGATACAAAATAGAAAGATCTTTATCACTGCATGAAAACTAAAGCATCTAGGTCATGAACCACCAACAACACCTCGAAAGAAATTTTCCACCCAACCATGTGAAACTAGTGATATTCCACCCCACGTGCTAGGAGATAGAACCAAGATACTCACAAGGCCCTAAGCAATCTAAGGCTTCACAAAAAAAAACTTAAACAAATACCAAACATTAAAAAATATCACTTAACTATACACAAGGATTAGCTTTCTAGCATACCCTCTAAGTGAGTGTCATCACATATCCTGTTTATTGGGATCCTTCCTAGCAACCATGTAAACCCAGTCCCCCCTTTATGAATAGGGATCCATCTTGGCAATTACCCTTGGTCCCAGTACTCCAACATGACTATGTGGGCATTATTATGTGTCTTTCATTATCTTTTGAACCCCCCCTCCCAAATTAATTTTAAGGTTATCACTTGATTACAAACTCACCCATAGGATCCCCTGGCAACCACTTTTCATCCCAGCACCTATGGTGAGCCACTCACCTAGGGTACCTACTCCCCTACCCAAAACATGACAAAATAATTGCAATACTTCAAATACTTTATTTCAGAGGTTTAGGAAACTCTCCTATGTATTCAAACCACTAGGATGAGCCCTAACCTTAACCATAGACAAGATAAGAATAGTACAAGGATGTCACATACTCAAGACACATTAAGTAAACCATTATGATAAAATTCAATAAATAAATAAATATTCAAAGAGGTACAAAGATGCAGACATAGAACATGATCAAGGTTAGAAGATACAAACCAATCCCCAAGACAAACAATTACCCAACATAGAAATCCATGACTCCAAAGTTTCTAGAATAGGTCCAAACAGAACATAAAATTAATATAAACTAATAAATATTGATTGGGAAAATATTTTACTATAAACTAATAAACATGTAGGGACCTATGAATCAAGGGAGAAGACTAAGTAATCTTGTGTCAGAAAGGTGGCAAGATATTACATATTTAAGTGTTGATGAATCTACTCTTGTAGGTTGGTTCCAAGAGGGATATAGAGCAAGAGAGGAGTAAAATTTATTTTAAGATATGTCCTATTGGTTTGAATCATAAGGGACCCTTTATCTATGTGAGTTTAGAGACTATTTCTAGAAACATATGTATGATTGTCATAAAAATATAGTCTCAGTGCGATGAACATAACTTTTGTTTGCACCATTAGATCTTCCTAATTTTAAAATATGTTGGCTAACAATGTAATTACACACATTCTCACCAGAGCAATTTTAATAATAATTCCTGGTTCAAAAGTTATTTACAACAGAGTACGGGTATAGGAAAATAAATTAGAACATTTTGTCTGTTTCCAATTAAGACATTTTTTAAATTATCATCCTAATTTCAAATCATTTCACAACAGAAACTTTGCAGATAATATAAAATTATAAATATTTAAGAACACACACACATATACATATTCACATACAATAAGATGATTTTCGTGGTTCCAAACCCTACCTGGAGTCCTACAGAGAAAATTCACAAAGACTGGAGCTCACCTTTGCAAGTCCTCCAAACCTTGAGTGAGATGGTAGCCTCCTGGATGAAGTATCCTTCGGAAACAAATCCTCTCCTCCTTCCTCAGACAACTCTCAATGCACTCCTAGAAAGATGGTAAATCACACCCACACAGAGACAAAATCTCATAAATGACTTATGGATTCAATATTGCAAGAATCACCCAATTTTCCTCCAAAAAATCCCAATCCCCAATCTCCAAAAAAGCAATAAATTTATCCCCCAACTATATGGTTGGAGGAGTTTCTTTATAGGAAGCAACTTTTGCAACTTCCATAGTTGGTTGAAATATTTAACCAAAACTTCCCATAACCAATAATAAAGTTTTTAAATTATTTTATTAAAATACCCTTCAAAAAACCATATAACAAACATAATAGACATAATGCTCTCAAGGAAAACACATAGCACAATTTGAATAAAACTAGCCTAACTTCTAGGAGGTTTCGAGTTCAACTTCCCCTAGATAGCTAGTTTTACCAAAAAGAGCTATTTTTATTATCTCTTATTATTATTTTACTTTTATTTAATATACTTCATTTAATACACTTTATCTAATCATTAAAATACCATTTACACAAGCAATTAGAAACACATAGATAATATTATTTATATATGTAGGGGTATATGCATGTGCACCCACATATACACATACCTATATAACATACACTTAATAATAATACAAATATTAACTAAGTCTATATATATACACTTCATACCAAAATGAAACCAACATCATAAATCACAAGACAACATCAAAACATAACCCATAAGACAACATCATAAAACTCTATTCACATTCCCCACCTAGGGTGAGCTCCTAATAGAAATATAAGTCCAAGGGTAGCCTTGAGAGTAGCTTGGTAAGATCTCCACACAACAAAAGTTCAAGAATTTTGAAGGCATGCTCAGACTTGTGTAGCTAGGTGGAGTCAATGCCTGGTACCTGCATCCTACATCACCAACTGACATGCATATACATTTATAAATAGACAATGGAAAACAAGGAGGGAGAGTGCGACATCATGTGGATCTCTTGTAGGAGTAACTACGACTGCCTCTCCTCATACTACACTCACATCAACCAATGTATACATCAAAACATAATGGGGTTAGCAGGGTTAGATCCATATAAATATATAAATCAGATATGAACATTTCACAATTAGTTCATCATTTTTTTTTAAATTATTAAATATTTTATAATAAACTCTAATAGCCAATAAATATGAAATCAAATGTCCCATCATGAAACAACATAGTGCAAACATATAATACAAAGTATCAAAGTAATAATCCTATCAATCCAAAATATGTAGATACTAGGGTGGGCATTACACCCTCTCCCCCTAGGATTAGGCTTACTCGTGGAAGCCTACAAACAAGTATGGATATGAATATTTGAGTATGCTAGCATCCTCCCAAGTGGTAGAGGTCTCATCAATGGGGTGTCGTTGGACCCTTACCTTCTCTATGTTGCAACCCCTAAGGGTCAAATTCTGTTGCTAGAGTATACACACTGGCTCCAAAGCCAGCAGCCCGTCCTCTACTTACAAAGTGTTCCAATCGAAAACATGAGTCAAATCAAAAATATACTCTCTAAGAATGGATACATGAAATACATCGTTCACATGTGCAAGGCTAGGTAATAGGGTGAGTCGGTAAGAAACTGGTCCTATCCTCTCAAGTATCTCAAATGGACCTACAAATCTAGGTGCCAACTTAGAACCTTTTCCATAATGGATAGGGCTCTTACGTGGGTGGACTCTCAAAAATACCTTATCTCCAATAGAGAACTGTCTATCGATCTTGTGAGCATCAACATACTTCTTTTTCCTATCTTGAGCTATCACAAGATGCTCTCTTATCCTCTAAACCTGCTGCTCCATATCCTATAACATCTCGGGGCCAAGAAGTACTCTATCCTCTAGGCTATCCCAACTCAGAGGGGTACGACAGTGATGACCATAAAGAGCCTGAAATGGTGACATTCCTATCAAACTGTGATAGTCATTGTTGTATGCAAACTCCACTAGGTACAGATAATCTTCCAAGTGGGTCTGTCTGTCCATCACATACATGCTAAGCATGTCCTCAAGCACTTGATTAACTTTCTTTTTCTGACCATTAGTCTCTGGATGATATGCTGAACTGAAATTCAGCTAAGTCCCTAAGGCATGTTGCAAAGAGGTCCAAATTTTTGAAGTGAACATTGGATCCCTATTAGAAATAACCTTTCTAGGAACACCATGCAACCTGACTATATCCTTTAGGAAGACTCTGGCTATTGATGTGGTAGTATAGGATGACTACATATGATAAAAATGTGCTACCTTGGTTAACTTATCCACTGTGACCATGATAGCATCATATCTCTGATAAGTGACTGGGAGTCCCACAATAAAATCCATAGAGATCATATCCCATTTCCATTCGGGAGTGAAATGTGGCTAAAGGAGGCCTGTTGGGTGATGATGTTCGGCTTTGACCCTCTGACATTCTAGACACCTAGCCACAAAATATGCTATATCTCTCTTCATACCTGACCAAAAGTATAACTATCACTGATCTAAATACACCTTCTTAACCCCTAGATGAGCTGAATAAGGAGCACAATGTGCTTCCACCATGATAACTTTTTGATGATCTCTTGAAAGAGCTACATAGATTTGGCCTTTCTGCCTCAACAATCCATCTGGCTCTAAGGAATAACCTGAGAACCTTCCTTCTAAGACCCTTCCTGACTTGATTTCAGCCTTAAATTCTTGATACAAAGTATTTGAAGGAAGTGACTACAAGATCTGACTTCTCAAATCAATTGAAAGGGAGAGCATGGATACCTCATGTCTCCTTCTCAAAGAATCTGCTACCATGTTCTCTTTACCTTGGATACATCTGACCTCAAAATCATATTCACAAAGGAAATTCATCCATCGACGCTGCCTGGTGTTGAGATTAGGTTGAGTAAATAGGTATTGAAGGCTTTGGTGATCAGTGTGTAGCTCAAACTGATGCCCCAATAAGAAATGTCTCCAACAATTCAAGGCATGAACTACCACTACTAACTCCAAATCATGTGTGGGATAGTTAAGCTCATGGTCCTTAAGCTTTCAAGACTCATAAGCAATAACTCTTCCTTCTTGCATCAATAGTGCCCCTATGCATTCCATGGAAGCATTCGTGCAAACTGTAAAATTTTCAGCGGGGTCAGGTACTGCCAAAATTAGGGCACTGGTCAGTTTATCCTTAAGGATTTGAAAAGCTTTTGAACATTTCTCAGTCCAAAGGAACTTCTTCCCTTTCCTTTGCAAGGAAGTGATGGGGTGAGCTATTCTGGAGAATCCTTGGACAAAGCGTCTATTGTATCTGGCTAACCCATGAAACTACGAACCTCTGAGATGTTGGTGGGGGTTGGCCATTCAACTATAGCTTGTATCTTGGCGGGATCAATTTTTATACCTTCTCCTAAGATAACATGACCAAGATACTTAACTTTAGTCTGAAAGAATTCACACTTCTCCAATTTGCAAACAACTGATTCTCACAAAGGCATTGTAACACTTGACGAAGATGTTTCTCATGTTCTTCTACTAACTTATAATACACTAAAATATCATCTAGGAAAATTATGAAAAATTTGTCCAAGAAGGTCCTGAATACCCCATTCAAAAGACTCATGAATACTGAAGGTGTATTAGTGAGGCCGAAAGGTACCACGATAAATTCATAATGCCCATACCAAGTATGAAAATTTGTTCACTAAATGTCAGCCTCATTAATCCTTAACTGGTGATAACCTGACTTTAGATCAATCTTAGAAAATACCTTGGCTCCTTTCATCTAATTAAACAAATCATCAATTCTCAGAAAAGGGTACCAATTCTTGATGGTTACTTTGTTGAGTTGGCGATAGTTAATGCACAACCTAAGTGAGCCATCCTTCTTCTTAACAAAGATAACCAGAGCTCCCCAAGGTGACACACTTGGTCTGATGAAACCTATTTCCAAGAGTTCTTATATTTAAACTTTTAACTCACTCAACTCTTGAGTGGTCATGCGATAAGGAGCTTTGGAGATAGGTTTGGCTCCTGGCACCAACTCTATGCGGAAATCAATGTCTCTTTAGGGAGGCATTCCAGGCATCTCATTTGGATAGACATCCACAAACTCTTGAAGTAAAGGATGCTCAAGTATAATTTCTCTATCTTCCTTGTCACCCAAGTCATCAACTGAGACTGCAAAAATTGACATCCCTTTCTCATGCATTTCTTAAGTTGCATAGCTGATATCACCCGAAGTGATATAGGTCTTTGGATTCCCATAATAGTCTTGGGATTTCCCAAATCATCCAAACAATGGATGAGCTTCTTTCTATGATCTATCCTGGCTTCATGAGCTGGTAACCAATCCATTACTAGGACAACTCCATATGATCCAAGATGAATGACTCAAAGATAAACATTGGTAAAGAAAGGTCCTAATCCCAAGTTTCAACTTTGAACACACGATTTTGTGGTCATTTTAGCTCCTGAGGCTAGCTCTACCTTCCACTTAATTCCTTTCCCTACTACCGCTAGCTCACACTTTTCTATCAAAGAAGGAGATATGAAGGAATTGTTTGCTCCTGAGTCAAAGAGAATAGAAATGGTTTTACCCTTTAATGAACCTAAAGTCTCTATGATAGTGTTATGGTAATCAGCTTGTCTATTCTCTACTATAGCAAACACCCTGTGAGACTGACCAACATCCCCCATGGCTGGTTCTGAAACTGCCTGATTTTGATTAGTGAGATTTGTGCGCTGAGGGCAACAAACTACAATATGTCCTTGTTGTCCACAAGAATAACACCAGGTGTTTCTTCCAAATTTCTTTGCAGGGGAAGCACTAGATTTTTGATAACATCCTCTATTGAAATTCTAAGAATTTTGGGATTGTGGAGGAGGAAACCTTTGTTGTGCTCAAAAATCATTATGGTTCTGAGGTTGTTGAAACTTTCCATTACCTTGGTTGTTATTCTGAAATTTCTTCTTATGAAAGTTTTGTCCTCCTTTGAAAGAAGTATGTTGGTTATTGGAATTTCCTTGATCAAATTTTCCTTTAGAAACTGACCCAGCATTGAAGGTTTGACCACTGGAATAGCCACCTTTTACTTTCACCTTTCTTTCTACTAGGTATGCCTTAGTAATAGAATCTTAGAGATTCTTGGGTTCCAAGACTGCCACCTCCCTTGATATTCGGTCATTCAAACCTCTGATGAAGTGTTGGACAAGAATGGGTCCATCATCTCTATAGCCTAAGAAAGGCTTAAGTTCATAAAATATTTTTCCACCATCATATTGGCTAGCTTAAGGTGGTGAAATTCTTTTTCCCTTCCCTGCCTCCACTGATCGGACATGAATCGATCCTTAAAACTTTCTAGGAATAATTCCCAAGAAATAGTGTTAATGATGACTTGGAGTTTGTCTTCTTCCGTACGCCACCAAGTATACGCAAATTTTATTAGATTCATACTAGCACATCTAGCCTTGACATTAATGCAAAAAGGGTGCATAGAAAAACACTTGTCAAGGTCAAACAACCAAGTTTCTGCTGTAGATCCCCCTTCATTTCCATAAAAAAGGGGTACCTTAACCTTGAGTAAGTCTCTCATGTGACAGGTATCCATGTCCTCAGATTCTTGCATATCTTTCCTTCTTCTAGAGCTTCTATCCCTTTCCTAGTCTTGGTGATGAGCTTTGTTTACCTCTTCAAACCTCTATTTTCAAGGTTGTCGAGTCTATGCAAGAGTTGTTGCATCAGTTTCCTAAGTGGGCTCCTTCTGATTCATTACCATGACTCTCATTTATATGATTTTCTTGATTATGTTCTCCTTCATATTCCCAATGGGAACTCTCTGGGTGAGATCTCAAGGAAGACTCTTGAACTCTATCCTTAGCTATTTTGCGGGTAATAGGAGGCATTATGGAAGAGTGGTGCAGCCTAATTTTTAGGTTCAAGCTTAAAAGGAGTATTCAATGTGTTGAAAAGTTTTGAGTTTTAAACGTAAATAGACCCTAAGCTCCTAGTGTAGCAACTAGGGCTCTGATACCAAATGTAATGTCCCCACTAGGTAACCCATAAGGAGTCAGGTCTTTTGCCCAAAACTTTCAACTAACAATTTTATTATTAAACATCACATCATTTATTACATTCACAAGTACATTCCTTAAGGTTCCCTTAATAAAATAATTTACCAACATATTTGCATTACTATTCAAATTGAATTCCATTTCTTTACTTTTACTTATACATTTCCAAATTTAAGAGAGAGGGTAAGAAAGTGACATTTCAATTATAACTACATCCCTTACTTCCTAAATCATTTTAATTTCTGTTTTCTACACATTGGATAACTACCCTTTTCCAACTTACATATAAATTTTTACATAAGAAGCATTTCTTTTCTTTTCAACATAGGAGAGATAGAGAAGATAATTCAACCTTACACTTTTCATTACAACTTTGAACTTTCAAATAATATCCCTTGAAATAAACCCTTACAACTATCCCACCCTGATTACATTGCTTTTCTTTTTCTAATACAATTTCTGGTAATGAATCCAATTACAATAATAAGTACATGAATGGCCCAAAAGCTTTACAAACATATCTTTACATCCTCATTTTCAATAACACATGATACAAAATAGAAATATCTTTATCACTACATGAAAACTGAAGCATCTAGGTCAAGAACCACGAACAACACCTCGAAAGAAATTTGCCACCCAACCATGTAAAACTAGTGAAGTTCCACCCCCCGTTCTAGGAGATAGAACCAAGATACTCACAAGGCCCTAAACAATCTAAGGCTTCACAAAATAATAACTTAAAAAAATACTAGACATAACAAAATATCACTTAACTATACACAAGGATTAGGTTTCTAGCATACCCTCTAAGTGAGTGTCATCACATATCCTATTTATGGGGATCCTTCCTGGAAACCATGTAACCCCAGTCCCCCCTTTATGAATAGGGATCCATCTTGGAAATTACCTATGGTCCCAGTACTCCAACAGGACTATGTGGGAATTATTATGTGTCTTTCATTATCTTTTGAATCCCCCCTCCCAAAATAATTTTAAGGTTATCACTTGATTACAAACTCACCCATAGGATCCGCTAGCAACCACTTTGGGTCCCATCACCTATGGTGAACCACTCACTTAGGGTACCTAGTCCCCTACCCAAAACATGACAAAAAAATTGTAATAATACAAATGCTTTATTTCAGAGGTTTAGGAAACTCTCTTGTGTACTCAGACCACCAGGATGAGCCCTAACCTTAACCATAAATAACATAAGAATAGTACAAGGATTTCACATACTCAACACACCTTAAGTACACCATTATGATAAAATTTAGGAAATAAAATAAACATTCAGAGAGGTACAAAGATGCAGCCAGAGAACATGATCAAGGTTGGAAGATACAAACAAATCCCCAAGCCAAACAATTACCCAACACAGAAATCCATGACTCCAAAGTTTCTATAATAGGTCTAAATAGAACATAAAAGTAATATACACTAATAAATATTGATGGGGAAATTATTTTACTATAAACTAATGAACATGTAGGGACCTATGGATCAAGGGAGAAGACTAAGTAATCTTGTCTTAGAAAGGTGGCAATATATTACATATTTAATTGTTGATGAATCTTCTCTTGTAGGTTGGTTGCAAGAGGGATATAGAGAAAGAGAGGAGTAAAATTTATTTTAAGATATGTCCTATTGGTTTGAATCATAAGGGACCATTTATCTGTGTGAGTTTAGAGACTATTTCTAGAAACATATGTATGACTGTCATAAAAATATAGTCTCAATGTGGTGGGCATAGCTTTTGTTTGCACCATTAGATCTTCCTAATTTTCATATATGTTGGCTAAAAACCTAATGACACACATTCTCACCAAAGTGATTTTAATAATAATTTTGGATTCAAAAGTTATTTACAATAGAGTACGGGTATAGGAAAATAAATCAGAATATTTTGTATGTTTCCAATTAACACATTTTTTAATTATCATTCTAATTTCAAATCATTTCACAATAGAAACTTTGCAGATAATATGAAATTATAAATATTTAAGAACACACACACACATATACATATTCACATATAATAAGATTATTTCCGTGGTTCCAGACCCTACCTTGAGTCTTATGGAGAAACTTCACAAAGACTGGATCACACCTTTGCAAGTCCTCCAAATCTTGAGTGAGATGGTAGCCCCCTAGATAAAGTCTCCTTTGGAAACCAATCCTCTCCTCCTTCCTCAGAAAAATCTCAATGCACTCCCAGAAAGATGGTAAATCAAACCCACACAGAGACAAAATCTCATAAATGACTTCTGGATTCAACATTGCAAGAATCACCCAATTTTCCTCCAAAAACTCCCAATCCCCAATCTCCAAAAAACAATAAATTTATGCCCCAACTATATGGTTGGAGGATTTGCTTTATGGGAAGAAACTTCTCCAACTTCCGTAGATGGTTGAAATATTTAACCAAAACTTCCCGTAACCAATAATAAAGTTTTTAAATATTTTTAATTAAAATACCCTTCAAAAAACCCTATAAAAAACATAATAGACATAATGCTCTCAAGGAAAAAACATAGCACAATTGGAATCAAACTAACCTAACTTCTAGGAGGTCTCAAGTTCAACTCCCCCTAGATAGCTAGTTTTACCAAAAAGAGCTATTTTTATTATCTCTTATTATTATTTTACTTTTATTTAATATACTTCATTTAATACAC
>MU226625.1:423141-455922 GCA_018584345.1 Thuja plicata
ACTCCCCCTAGATAGCTAGTTTTACCAAAAAGAGCTATTTTTATTATCTCTTATTATTATTTTACTTTTATTTAATATACTTCATTTAATACACTTTATCTAATCATTAAAATACCATTTACACAAGAAATTAGAAACACATTGATAATATTATTTATATATGTATGGGTATATGCGTGTGCACCCACATATACACATACCTATATAACATACACTTAATAATAATACAAATATTAACTAAGTCTATATATGTACAATTTATACCAAAATCAAACCAACATCATAAATGCCAAGACAACATCAAAACATAACGCATAAGACAACATCATAAAACTCTATTCACATTCCCCAACTAGGGTAACCTCCTAACAAAAATCTAAGTCCAAGGGTAGCCTTGAGAGTAGCTTGGTAAGATCTCCACACAACAACAATTCAAGGATTTTGAAGGCATGCTCAGACCTGTGTAGCTAGGTGGAGTCGATGTCTGGGACCTACATCCTGCATCACCAACTGACATGCATATACATATATAAATAGACAATGGAAAACAAGGAGGGAGAGTGTGACATTCTGTGGATCTCTCATAGGAGTAACTATGATTGCCTCTCCTCATCCTACACTCACATCAACCAGTGTATACATCCAAACATAATGGGGTTAGCAGGGTTAGATCCAAATATATAAATCAGATATGAACATTTCACAATTAGCTCATCATTTTCTTTCAAATTATTTAATATCTCATAATAAATTGTATTAGCCAATAAATATGAAATCAAATGTCCCATCATGAAAAAACATAGTCTAAACATATAATCCAAAGTATCAAAGTAATAATCCTATCAATCCAAAATATGTAGATACTAGGGTGGGCATTACAAGAGAACAATGAGGCGCAACCAGAGTTGAATCAAGAAGAGGAGAGGTTCGTCAAATCTTTGACCAATGTGAATAAGAGACCCCATTTAAATCCACCTGAATATCATGGTAACCTATATTATGATGAATTTATAGATTGGATCATAGAGATGGATAAGTAATTTGATCTTGAAGGAACTAGTGAGGTGAAGAAGGTAAAATATGCATGTATCGAGTTAAAAGGACATGTATCCTTATGGTGAGAACATATACAAATAGATCAGAAGAGAAGGGGTAAAGAGAAGATTAAATCTTGGGATAGGATGGTCAGTAGGTTCAAGGATAAGTTTTTGACTGAATATTACTAAGTAAGTCTATTTCAAAAGTTGCACAACTTGAAGCAAAGGGACTTAAGTGTTAAGAGTTATACTGAGGAGTTTTACAAGCTAAATATTAGATCTGGTAATATACATGATGAAGTTGAACATTTTCTTTCTACTTTAATGGTTTAAGAGTGTCAATACATGATGAATACAACTTGATATAGATTAGGATTGTTGAAGAATCTTACAAGTGGACTTTGAAGGATGAATAAAATTTAAACCGTAGGCATGAACAAAGGAAAAGAGGTAGAGGAGGAAGATTTTATAGAGGCCAATCCAGTACTAATGCTGGAGGAGGTACATCTTCTATAGATCAAAGTAGAAGTGAGTAAAAAAATAAGGATAATTATCGCTATAGGAGGACTAATAGGAGTTCCTATCATATTGATGGAAAAAGTGGTGGTGATAGAAGGAATTTCAGTGACACTTGTTTCAAATGTGGTGAAGAAGGACACTGAGCCTTTGAATGCAAACAAGGCAACTCAAAGAGGAAGGCAGAAGGTAGTAGGCAAACAAAATTTGTAGATGAGGAGTCTAATGGATAAGTAAGAAAAAATCAAGTAGAGGATGGAGAAACCTTGATAACTCAGAGAGCCCTATACCAAGGAGAGAAAGATATAGAACCTTTATAGAGGAAGAATTTTTTTAGATCCAGATGAAAGGTACTAGACAAGGTGTAGAAAGTTTTCATAAATAGTGGCAGTTTTGATAATCTTTCTTTAGAGGAGTTGGTTGATAAACTATAGTTGCAGAGATTGAAAAATCCTAAACCCAATGAGATCCCATGGATTAAAGATGAACGCAAGGTATTGGTAAGTGAACAATGCCTAGTTAAATTCAAGATTGGGTAGTATTATGATGAAGTTTTTTGTGATATTATTCCTATGTATGTGTGTCATATCTTCTTGGGTAGACCATCAAATTATGATAGGAAAGCTATACATTATGGTAGGAAGAATGTATACACTATTGTTTCTAATAGAATGAAGAATTTTTTTACCTTTAGAGGATCCCCTTAAGAGTGAAGTGTGTATTAGTGGAAGAATTTTTCTAGTGTGTACCCAATAAGTCTAAGGAGGTTGTGTCAGAAGTCGGAAATCCAAAAAAAATCACGGGATTATTGAATGAGTATGCATACATCATATCAAATAATGTCCCTGATGGATTACCACCTATGAAGAGTATTAACCATTGTATAGATTTGATACCAAGGGCTATTTTTCCTACCAAACAAACATATAGGATGACACCAATAGAGAATGAAGAACTCAATAGGCAAGTGCAAGATTTTTTGCAGTGAGGATTGATAAGAGAAAGTTTGAGTCTGTGTGTAGTGCATGCAATGTTAGAACCTAAGAAATATGGACAATGGAGGATGTGTACTGATTTTAGAGTCATAAACTAGATTATAATCAAGTACTAGCTTCCTTTACCAAGGATGGATGATTTGATGGATTGTTTGAGTAGAGCCATATATTTTACCAAGATGAATTTGAAGAATAAATATAATCATATTAGAATCAGAGAAGGTGATGACTGGGATACCACATTCAAGACAAATGGAGGATCGTATGAGTGGTTGGTAATGCCTTTTGGATTGTCTAATGTAGCTAGTACTTTCATGAGGCTAATGAATGAATTTATAAAGAAATTCTTAGGTAAGTTTTTCATTGTGTATTTGGATGATATCTTGATTTTCAATAAGATAAAAGAGGAGCATTTGATGCATGTTAGATAAGTATTGCGGTAGTTAAGGGAGGAGAAGTTTCTAACCAACATTAAGAAGTGTACTCTCATGAAAGAGGAATTAGTGTATTTTGGATTCATAATATCTTCTGAATGACTGAAGATGGATCCCAAAAAAGTCAAAGCCATTGTTGAGTGGCCTACAATGAATAATGTTAGAGAGGTAAGATCATTCCATGGGTTGGATATTTTTTACCAAAATTTCTTTAGAAACTTTAGCTCAATTTGTGGACTGATGACTGAAACCATGAGAGGAGATAGGAAGGAATTCAAGTGGACACATGGAGCACAAAGAAGTTTTGAATTGCTGAAGTAGAAGGTGACAGAACAAGTAGTGTTGGCTTTACTTAATTTTAATAAGTTATTTCAAGTAGACTTTGATGCTAATGGAAGTGCAATTGGATTTGTCTTGAGTCAAGAAGGTAGGCCTTTTGCATAATTTACTGAAAATTTGAATGATGCTAAAAGAAGGTATTCAGTGTATGATCAAGAATTTTATACTATAATCCAAGCCTTGAAGAAATGGAGACATTATTTGTTACCTAGGGAGTTTGTACATTATTTTTTACCTAGAGAGTTTGTACTTTATATAGATCATCAAGCATTGAAGTATTTGAGAAGCCAAGGTAAGTTAAATCAAAGACATATGAGATGGGTGGAGTTCATATAGATCTACACCTTTGTGTTGAAACATAAGAGTGGTGTGTCAAATAGAGTTGTTGATGCCTTGACTAGGAGAAGAGATTTGTGGACTGAAATGAATATTTTAGTAATGGGATTTGATGAGCTAAAAACATTATATGAGGATGATCCAAAATTCACCGAAACTTGGAAAGCTTGCAAAGAACCTATTTTTGTACACATAAGTAAGTGGTTATATTATTTTATTCAGGATGACATCTTATTCAAAGGAATTAAGTTATGTATACCCAAAATTTCTATAAGGGAAAATCTTATTAAGGAGAAACATAGTGGAGGATTGGTAGGAAATTTTGGCATTGATAAGGTGTGAGCTTTGGTAAGTGAGAATTAATTTTGGCCACAAGTTTAGAAGGATGTGCAAAGTTTTGTACATAATTGCAAAGTGTATCAAGTTTCCAAAGGTAGTTTTCAAAATGTGATATTGTATACACCTTTAACACTAGCGATCAGACCTTGGGAAGATATTAGTATGGATTTTGTACTCAATTTTCCAAAAACACAGAGAGGACATGATTCAATATTTTTAGTTGTAGACATATTTTCTAAAATGGCACATTTCATTCCTTGTTAGAAGACTACAAATGTAGTGCATGTAGATGATCTATTTTTCAAGGAGATTGTGAGATTACATGGATTACCAAATAGCATTATTTCAGATCTAGATAGTAGGTTTGTTGGTTAATTTTGGAGAACACTTTGGAAGAAGATGAAGGTTGATTTGAAGTACATTTCTAATTTTTATCCATAGAATGATGGACATACTAATGTTGTGAATAGGATTTTAGGGAATTTGTTAAGGTGTTTAGTTGGAGACAAGCCAGTAAATTGAGATCTAGTTTTGCATCAAGCAGAGTTTTCATATAACAGTTAAGTAAATAGGAGTACAAGGAAGACACCATTTGAGATAGTTACTAGCTTTAATCCTAAGGGAGTGGAAGAATTGAGGGATACCCATCATATTGTTAATAAAAGTGCTAAAGGAAAATAATTTTTTGAAGTTATGAAGTCAACACATGAAGCATTTAGGAAACATTTGGAAAAGATGAATCAAACTTACAAAAAGAGAGCAGACATGAAACAAAGAAATAAGGAATTCTGGGTAGCAAATGAATTGATTGTGTTCTTACAAAAGGGCAAATTTCCTATTAGTACTTACAAAAATTTGAGGATGAATAAATTTGGGCCTTGTAAGATCTTGAAGAAGTTTGATTCAGGGAATGCATATGAAGTAGAGTTACCAAAAGACATGGATATATCACCTATATTTAATGTTTCTGACTTGTATGAGTATCATTGATGTAGTCAAGGATGGAGAAACCTCAAAATATCACTTCTATCCTTGTAGAGAACACAACACAATAGGAATAACAATCACAACAAGCCACCAATGAGAAAATGAGAGATTAGCCTTTGATTATGATCGCTGAATCAATTACAATAGATTTGAAGCTTGCATTCTCACATGCTAGACATACATGCTTGATTAGATCATAAATCTCTTACAAACCCTATCCAAGTTGCACTATATAATCCTATGAAAAATCTCTTATCCCACAGGAACAAGTCCATCGGCTTAAATAGAAATTACAATCATTGGTTAACCTAGTAAAAATCACATTTTCCAAGAATAAGAAAATGTGTTATAACAATTAGGTTAGGACCCAAAAAAATGATATCAACCTTCAATGAAAATAATAAGAGGTGAAATCAAACAAATAAGTCAGACTCAAATGTAACAATGAGTGGGCACGACCATGCCCAAAAAAACCAACCGAATGATCATAAAAAGATCAAAAACCCAACCACTGATTAGTAGCATGAAGAATAATATAGTCCTGCAAAGAAACTACAATAACTCTCACGTGATGAAACCAAATGAGGTGCTATCATAGAAAATGGTCCAAAATGAAGCCACAAACACAACCAAAAAGAACAAGTACAGACCTGTCACTAATAGAAACACCAGGATGAAAGAAAACAAACAAACAACTAAAAGAAAATGTTTTTGGTTGGCGTAAGATTGCTTAGATCCCAAGATGCTCCTGGATCAGATACCTGGGGTAATTAAAAGTGAGTCCCACACTTTTCTTGGGCCAAAGGAAAACCAAATTGGTCAACCTCATCCTAAGAAATCCATGATAAATCTTCAACCAGTCCATCCTTCCACTTGACTAAATATTCCATATACTACTTACCTCTTGTACTTTGACCAACTCTACTATCCAAGATCCTCTCTATCTGATTCACCTACTTCTTAATATATTAATATCCAACATGTGATCCTCCACTGCTATGGCAATCTAATTCATGATACTCATACAAATTATCAACACTGAAAATAGGTGATATATCCATATCTTCTGGTAATTCCACTTCATAAGAATTCCCTAAATCAAATTGCCTCAAGATCTTACAAGGACCAAACTTCTTCATCTTCAACTTATTATAAGTACCAACTATAAATCCACCCTTTTGCAAATACACCATAACTTCATCTCCCACTTGAAATTGCTTATGTCTCCTCTTCATGTCAGCTCTCCTTTTATAAACTTGGTTCATTTTCTCCAAATGTCTCACTCCTTCATGAAATGACTTCATAGCCTCAAAATACTCCTCGCCTTCAGCACTCTTCTTAACTTCATGATTGATATCCCTTAATTATGCTATTCCCTTGGGATTAAACCCAATAACCACTTCAAATGGTAGCTTTCCTATGCTCCTATTTACTGAATTATTGCAAGCAAACTCTTCTTGAGGTAAAACTAAATCTCAACTTCCAAGCTTATCTCCAACCAAACATCTCAACAAGTTCCCTAAACTCTTGTTCAAAATTTTTGTTTGTCCATTAGTTTGTGGATAAAAAGTATAACTAAAATTTAAATTATCTTTCAACTTCTTCCAAAGTTTCTTCCAAAAGTAACAAACAAATCTATTGTCCCTATCTGATACAATGCTCTTAGGTAATCCATGTAATCTCACAATCTTCTTGAAAAGCAAATCAGCAACATGTACTACATCGATAGTCTTGTTACAAGGAACAAAAGGTGCCATCTTAGAAAATATATCTACAACCACAAAATTTGAGTCATAGCCTCTCTATGTTCTATGAAATCTAAGCTCAAAATATATACTAATCTCCTCCCTAGGTCTGACCAGTACTGTCATAGGAGTCTACAACCCCACATTCTTACTACTTGCTTTTACAACTTGACATATATTACAACTCTGTAAAAAATTACTCACAACCTTCAGATTTTGCATCCAAAAGTGCTTCTCACTCACCAAAGCTATTATCTTATGAATGCAAAAATGTCTTGTTAAACCTCCACTATGTTTCTTCTTAATGAGATTATCTCTCATGGAACTCCTAGGTATACATAATTGATACCTTGAAACAATATGCCATCCTAAATGAAATAATATAACCACTTACTTCTATCTACAATAGTAGGTTCTTTACAAGCCTTCCAAGATTCAGCAAAGTCTAGGTCTTCCTCATACAAGGTCTTCAATTCATCAAAACCTAGTACTACAATCTTCATCTTAGTCAAAAAAGTCCTACTAAAAGAATCAACAACTTTATTTTCCACATCACTCTTATGTTTTAACACAAATGTATAGCTCTGTGTAAACTCAACCCATCTCATATGTCTTTGATTCAACTTACCTTGGCTACCCAAATACTTCAATGCTTGATGATCAGTATATAGTACAAACTCACTAGGTAGAAAGTAAGGTCTCCACTTATTCAAAGATTGGATTATAGCATAGAATTCTTGATCATGCACTGAATGCCTTCTTTTAGCATCATTCAAATTGTCACTGAAATAAGCAATAGGTCTCCCTTCTTGAGTCAAAATATCTCCAATTGCATTTCCACTAGCATCACAGTCTACTTGAAATACCTTATTTAAATTAGGTAAAGTTAATATCGGTTGTTCAACCACCTTCTACTTCAAAAAATCAAAATTATTGCGTGTTCCATGTGTCCATTGAACTCATTTTTATCACCTCTCATAGATTCAGTCATTGATCCATAAATTAAACTAAAGTATCTGATGAAATTCGGATAAAATATAGCTAACCCATGAAATGATATTACTTATCAAACACTCCCAGTTGTAGGCCACTCAATAATGACTTTCACTTTCTCAGGAACCATCTTTAATCCTTCAGATGATATTACAAATCCCAAGTATACTAACTCCTCTTTCATGAAAGTACACTTCTTAATGTTTATAAACAACTTCTCTTCTCTCAATCTTTGTAATACTTGTCTAACATGCATCAAATATTCCTCTTTTCTTTTACTAAAAATCAAGATATCATCCAAGTAAACAATTACATACTCTCCCAAGAACCTCTTCAGGAATTCATTTATCAGCTTCATAAAAGTACTAGGTGCATTATACAATCCAAAAAGTATTACCAAACAATCATACAATCCCTCATTTGTCTTAAATGAAGTCTTCCACTCATCACCTTCTTTGGTTCTAATCTGATAATATCCACTCTTCAAGTCAATCTAGGTGAAATACTTAGCTCCACTCAAACAATCAATCAATTCATACATCCTAGGTAAAGGAAACCGGTACTTAATTGTAATATGATTAATGGATCTTTAATCAATACACATCCTCCATTGTCCATCTTTCTTAGGTGCCAATACAACATGTACTGCAAATGGACTCAAAATTTCTCTAATCAAACTTCTATGTAATAAATCTTGCACTTGCCTATTGAGTTCTTCATTCTCTATTGGTGTTATCCTATATGCTAATTTATTTGGTAAACTAGCTCCTGGTATCAAATCTATGCAATGACTAATAATTTTTATTAGTGACAATCCATCAAGTACATTATTAGATTTGAGTTAGCATACTCACTCAACAATCCATTAATTTCTCTAGGATTCTCTTTTATAAAGAAATTCTTCTTAGAATCCTTAGGTACTAAAGAAAAACACACATTATTATGCTTCATGTCATCCAAAAAATTCATTCCATCTACCAAACATATTCTTGCACTGGTACAAACTTCACTCTTAAGAGGTTCCTCTAAAGGTAATAGATTTTTTTTCATCCCATTAGCAACAATAATATAAACATTCCTTGTACCATCATATATGGCTTTCCTATCATACTGCCATAGTCTACCCAAAAAGATATGAAACACATCCATAGGCATAATATAACACAAAACCTCATCATGATACTTCTCAATATTGAATTTAACTAGGCATTATTCACTTACTAGTACCTTATGTTAATCTTGATTCCATGCAATCGTATAGGGTTTAGGGTGGTTAATCCTTTGCAACTTCAGTTTGTCAACTAACTACTCTTAAGAAAGATTAGTAGAACTACCACTATCTATGACAACATTACACACCTTGTTCCACACCTTACATCTTACTCTAAACAAATTCCTCCTTTGTATAGACTCCTATTATTATCCATGATATAGGATCTTCCTAGTCATCATAGTTGCACCTTCCTCTGCTTGATTATTGATCACTGAACCGATGGATTCTTCATCAACACATGTTTTCTCCTTCAACCCTCTTCTTTCTCCTCAGAGTTACCTTGTTTTCATTCAAAGGATCTATGCCCTATTTCACCACATTTGAAACAAGTGTCACTAAACTTCCTTCTTTCACCACTTCCTTTCCCTTCATTCTAATAAGAAATCCTATCATTCCTCCTAGACCGATCGGTGTCCTTAACTTTAGGCTCATGTTTACTTTGATCTACATAGATCTACCTCTACCTCTTTGAAATCTTCCACTTCTGCCTCTTTGTCTTTTCTCATGACTTTTTTTCAACTTCTCCTCAGCCTTCAAGGCCCACTTGTAAGCCTCTTCTACACTCTTGATCTGCACTAGACTGACTTCATCTTGTATGGACATCCTTAAACCATTAAGGTAGAAATCAAATTGTTCAGCTTCATCATCTACATGAACGGATTTGATGTTCAACTTGTAGAACTCCTTGGTACAACCCTTAACACTTAAATATCTCTGCTTCCAGTTCTACAACTTTCTAAACATACTTACTTGATAGTCTTCAGCCAAAAACTTTGCTTTTAATTTGGTCACCATTCTATCCCATGATTTTATCTTGTCTTTACCTCTGCTTTTCCGATCTATTTTTAAATGTTCCCACCATAGGGATTCATTCCCTTTCAACTTTGTGCAAGCATACTTCACCTTCCTTTCTTCATTAGTCCCTTCAAACTCGAAGTACTTATCCTTTTCTGTGATCCAATCTATCAATTCATCAACATCTAGGTTACCATGATAATAAGGTGGGTTGAAATGAGGTTTCCAATTAGCATTAGTCAATTCCCTAATTAATCTTTCCTCTCCTTGATTTAACCTAGGTTATGCTTCCTAGTTATCTGATTCTACTGCTTCATTCTTATTCTTTTCATCTCCTTCTTCATCACTTTTATCTTCTATCTATTGTCATGTCCTCTAGGATGTCTCCACTGCTTCTAATCTTGCAGATATTTGCCTCAACATATCCAAAACAACTAGATCTACATGTCATGCTCCTCCTCTAGCATTTCTCCTGGCCATCTTCACAATCCATAGTCATCATAGGTTAGATCGTTTCAACCGCCACCCAACAAGAAAACCCCAAGGATGAAAAACCTCTCTCTAATACCAGTTGATGTAGTCAAGGATGGAGAAACCTCATAAAACTAGTCTGATCCTGGAAGCCAATACAACACAATAGAAATAACAAGAAAAACAAGCAAAAAATGAGAAAATATGAGTGATAAGCCTTCGATTATGATCGGTGAATCAATTACAATAGATCTTCAACATGCAATCTCACATGCCAGACATACATGCTTGATTAGATCAGAAATTTCTTACAAACCCTAGCCAAGTTGGGCTAGATAATCTTATGAAAACTCTCTTATCCCATAAGAAAAATTCCATAAGATTAAATAGCAATTACAATCATCGTTCGGCCTAGTAAAGATCACATTTTACAAGAATAAGAATAAGTATTACAACAATTAGATCAAGACCCAAAACAACTGGAACATCCTCTAATGCAAATAATAAGAGATGTAATCAAACAAATAAGTCGGCCTCAAATGTAACACTAAGACGACACGATCACGCTTGGAAAAACACTAGTACATTTTGGCAAATATGTGACTATGTGACTAAACATTTTAGTCACACCACTAAAAATTTTGGTCACGTGACTAAAATTGATCATATTTTACTAATTTACAAGTATAGATGACTAAATAAGTGACTAATTTAGTCACAACGTAAAATCACAAGGTCAACCAAATAAAAGTGACTAAATAAACTACCAAATAAATGACTAAATACAAGTGACTAAATAAACTACTAAATAAATGACTAAATAAACTACCAAATAAATGAGTAAATAAATGAATAAATAATTAGTCACCTAAACAAAAATGACAAAATAAAGGACCAAATAAATGACTAAATCGTTAGTCCCTAATAATCCCATTTCACCAATAATGTTTGTTTGCCAATAGACTTTATATTACGTGAGAAATCCAACTACACCTGTCTCATACTAGAAATATGACTTTCAGGTGATTTGATCAAAATTAATTGATAAACACCATTAATTTAGAGATATTATAATTAGAATCAAAAGGAATAATTTATAGCATCAAGCAAATTTTTAATTATGGTTTATTGTGACAAGTTTCATTTTGAATACTTCCTATGCAGAATAAGGTTAATTATAGACCTAAAATGGAGGATAGTTAATATAGTTAACAATATCTTTCCAAATTAAATTAAGTAAGCCCTTTGGTTTGAAGATTATATCATGTTATAATGGTCCAATTAATTAAATATGTAGGGTATCTAAATCAGTGAGTTGTTTGAAGAGTACAACTAATTTAAGAAGTTTGGGAGTTTTAAACCCAAAACAATGTTGGGAGGGATAGCAGACCTAGAGTTATTGTTTGAAGGAAGAAGTAAAGGTAATATTTTGATTAGGATTCAATTGTGTAGTATTTTAGTCAAACTCATTGACCTATATTTCATGAGTAGTGGTTTAAATGAACCCATCTCTCATGATAATGAATGGAACACTTAACACTCATTACATCTAGGAAGTACCTCTATGAGAATCACCGAGATGAAATGAGTGCTAAGTGCTATATTCATTCTCATGAGATATTCCTTATTGTGAACGAATACTCATGAAACATGGGTCAATGAGTTTGACTAAAAAACAACGCAGTTGAATCCTGATAGCAATATCATAATTTGACCTACTCTAGAAAATATATCCTACTTAATATATACAACTATTTAAATAGAATAAATTGAAAAATTAAAGATAAATGATCATTTAAAAGTTAAATAATGTAAATCTAAAAGAATTAAAAATATTGATAATTTATTAATAATTAAAAATATAATTAACAACATTAAACAATGTAAATGTTAATTTTTTAATAAAAATTGTAAAGGCCTTAATTCCACATAATAGATATGCATTTGGATAGAATTTTAGCCAATTTATTTTTAGCGTCAAAAGGGTTAGAGGGAACTTTAATCATTCTCCTCTTGGTTAAGTTGATATGCACTTTCTCTATGAGCTTATGCTCTGGAAAGCCCATTTTGAAGCCTCGTATACGCCTAATTATGACAACTCTCATGACATACATTCATCCTCCCTAGCTACTCTCCTTAATGCACCATCTGACGTCGACCGTTAATCTTCATGGCTATGCTAATAGAAGATGCTCATGTTTTTTTTTGTTTTTTTTTCCTCACTCTCATATAATTTTGTTCTTGTTTGGATTTTGGATTTCATTTTTGAGTCTTCTCCTTATACCAAGTCATTATGATCATGTTTTCATTCTGAAGACCAAGGAAAATTAAGGAGCTCATAAGGCCGCTCACATTTCGATCTTGACTACCTAAACGAACCTGAGATCATTTAGAGCTATTTCTTTTGTTTTAAAGACTTTCACGACTAGAGGTAAGAGAGATATTGGCCCTTTCCTTTATTTCAAACGGTATTTTGTGCTAAAGAAAGATAAAAGGAATGAAATACATGGGTTCATTATGGATAAAAAATGATCTACAATTTGAGTTTGAAATAATAAAAGTGACCCTACTTTTGAAGCCCTAGAAGGAGGAATCATGCAAAAACTCAAACTCGATGAAATCATGAGAAATCATAGAAGTTAAATGATGCCCTAGCTTTTCATCTCTAGGGAAATCAACATATATCAATCGATAAAATAACGATATGAAAAATATAGTGAGATATCTCAAAGCCCTAAGAGAATGAAGGAAAACAAATAAAATGATGAAGATCAAGGGTAGACACGAAAGGATCTACTTTGGAGATTCAGTATGATTGAGGAGAAGTTCATAGATCAAAGTTGCTCTGGTAAAAGCATAAGAAACAATGCAGAGTCATATTCAAAAAAAAAAACAATGTTAAGAATGCATCTGTACAATATATTCAAGAATTCATTGCTATTGGAATTATCCAAAGGGATGCTAAAGCCAAGTTTTCTCAAAGCCAAAACATTAAAACTTGAAACCATGGAAAATCAATAAAATGAGGATCAATGGAATGAATTATAATATGATGGTTGATTACTCCATGAAAGGAAAATATCCTCAATCCATGGTGATATCCAAACTCTAATAGAATCTTGATCCCAAATCAAAGAAAAGTATTATATAATCTAGACCTAGTTCAAAATTTCCCATTTTACTACACGCAGGGAGGATGCTAGCATAGATTGTTGAATCTAGATTTACACCTGCCAATTGATTTTTCTTGAAAGTCTCTATAGAATTTTTAACAAATCCTATTTGTGCATTTCCTGCATCTATTGGAACCCATGAAACCACTTTTTTTTTTCAGGAATTCCATATTTTGTTTATGCTTTGATGGATGTCCATACCCTATTTGTAGAGCTTCCATTCTAACACATGCATCCCTAGAGGATGTTGGCAAATATTGTAAAATTTGGCACCTGCCAATTGAATTTTCTTGAAATTTTGTAAAACCTTATCATCAAATATTAAAAACCATAGAATAAATTTTGGATTTTTCTTTTCTAAAATCTTTATGTTGGAATTAATGGGAAGTGTGTACTAAGAGGGGAGGGGTGAATCAGTACCTCTAAAAATTTTGTATCTTTTAATCAATTAACCTTTTGTAATCAATTGTATATCCATTCATCTGATCTTTACTATCTTGATGTGAGTTATATCAATTCATAACATTAACATACATGTGAACATTCATAGAAACATTCATGAAAGTAATTGACACATAACACAAGATATGATATCACAGAAAAATCCTGTTAGAAAGTAAAAACTGTGGTGGGGATGGAACCCACAAAATCTTCACTATCTACAGATTGGAAGGGGTCAGTTAAGGCTTACAATTTGATCACTTCTGATGATCTACCTGGTTAAGAATATCTGTGGATGCCTGTTAAAGTCTACTCGGTTAAGAGCTTTAGCAACATGGTTGAGTGTGCACTCAATTAAGAGATTTATAATTGGATTGTTAAATCCACCTTCCTTTAAAGGATTTTGACACTTTGATCCACTTTTTAGAATGATAGAAAATTATAATTTGACCTGGTAAATGAAATATACTATTTCTGATATAGATCCATTTAAGTTTACATGAATAAGATTATCACCTAATGTGATTGAGTAATACCTCTGATTCTCGGTAGCCTCTATTCTTGGTTCTTACTAACCAAATTCACCTTTTCTTGTTCTATTTCTTGAAAATTTCAATCTGATCCATAGATGTGCTCATAGACATCATTCATCCTCTCTTTTATATTCACATCCTTGTATAAAGAATGATTGCATCATCTATTTATAAGATGGATTGACATCATCAAGTTTCACAAAAAATAATGTTAACTCTAAGATCAGGTTTACAACTTGTACCTTGATCTCCTAGTCTATGTGTTTTAAATAAGTTAGAATGATTAAAGAACTTACAATCATGTTTCTTTTCCCTAAAGAAATGGATTTAAAACAAATCAAGATCCTATAAATGGAATAAGACTACTTTATCTGACTTGGAAGTCAGATCCACTTTTTACGGGCTGCAACTGATTCTCGGTTCCTCACGGTCGGTTATGCTTATGAAATCAGTTGACTATCTTTTGATTTTTTTCTCTCGATTTCTCTTTAACTATCTCTTTGGTTTTCACTTTATCTATCTCTTGGTTTGCACTTTATCCTGCATGTTAGGTTCCTCTGTCGGGTTCCTCATTATCCTTCTGCTTTGCAATTTTGGTGTACACACAAAGTTGGGTCGTTAGTTCTCTTTGTACTTAGTAATTTTGGTGATCTCTTTATATCTGATTTTTGGTTTTCTCTTTGTTCTATCTTTCAATGTATGCTTACTGAAAGTTTTGTTTGCATACTAATAGAAAATTAATGTCATCAATCTCCCCCTTTGACATTAGTATCAAAAACTGATATGTGCAAAATACTAACAAAATGTTAAGTATATACAACATATATAATCCTTAGTCATTTAATGACTCCCCCTATGTTTATGTTGATATATCTGTACATATGATATCTTTCTTTCTGTAAATACATACACATATCATTTTCCATCTGAATATATATCATTTTCCCCCTTTTTGATATTAAGGGAAAAGGTCTATACCTTAGAGCTTATAAAAAATGTGAGAGTGTAAAGAATTCATGTCTTCCACCATTTTCTCCCATTGTTACTTTAATTTCTCTATATCCATGTGCTTGAGTGTGATCTTGGAGTGCATTTCATAGATGTTGTCTGCTACAGACATCTCGAGAGATGATATCAGCTGCCGCATTGAACTAATGTGCTATTGAAGCAGTGTAAGGTTTGATAGAAGTTGAGCTTGGAGCTCGGTGAATTCTTCCCTAAAGTGTGTTTCTGCTTCCCATAGTTCCTTCCTTAACCTTTTGATCTCAATTATTTTCTCATAATGCAACTTAATTGCATTGTCTCCATCGGTGGTTAAGCTTTGAGCACTGTTAGCTAGATCTGCATCTAACTTTTCTATATTTTCACTATTCTCTTTAGTGAACTTTTCTAATGTGCTCAGTTGTTGAATCAAGGTTATAGCTTTAGTTATAATTGGATCTAATTCAGTAATGAATTTTTATAGCTTTACCTTGTTGACTGTCGCTTCTTGGCTAATGTTCTCAATGAGTTTTTGTTGATACTTCTGCTCAGCTCTCTCCTCAATTGCCTTCTCTGCATCAATATTTTGAGTTGTTATTGCTTCAGTGAGAGTGGCTAATTGATCAAGAAATGGATTTTTTTAATCAATATCAACATTGGGTACAATCTGGTACAAGATATCCCTAGTCATTTAAAGTACCATTGAGTCTCAGTGTTGTTTCTTCAGCTTCTCTTGTAATTCCTTTCTTTGGCATATTTCACCGTATTCTTGTAATGCTTCAAAATCAAGTGTAGTTGGGTCACATTTTGGTATCTCAATGATTTCATCCAAAGTGACCTCCAACTTATTATTCTTAGATTTCTTCTTCTTCTTTTGTGTAGCACTTGAATGTAAAACCATTGCCAATTTATTGGCTTTCTTAGTTGTGCTTGATGAAGTTACTTGTTGTGCTTCTTTTTGCTGATGTGAATCGGTTTCATCTTGTTGGGTGTCTGTAGATGTCTCCACATTAACCTTCACATTGTTGGTAGCACCTTTTTTGGTTTCCTTAGGAGTGCCATATTTAGGTTTATCTCCTTCATCGATGTCCTTAGCTTCATCATTATTTGTTTCTACATTGTTCTCTGTTGTGTCTGCATCTGCTTGTTTTGAATCTCCTCCTGTAACCTTATCAGTATCGGTTACTATATGAGTGTCTCCGATGTCCTTCTGATCATCAGTGTTGTCTTTCTTTTCCTCTTCCCCTGCATCCTCGGGAGTATCCTTTTTAGATGACTTGTCCTTTTCTTGTAGAATATTGATAGCTTGTATCAATATTGGCATGTTGCTTGGTATGTTCACCTGTGCAATATCAACTATTGTGTCCTTCTCATTAGTTGTGTCCTTTGCAATATTGACATCTTCATATTTATTTACTTCCTCTCCTAGATCATCGGTAATGTCAATGATATTTTTATCCATAATTTTGTCATTTGTGGTGTGAGGCCATGACTCATCTGCAACATCCATGGTTTTGTTACCGGTTGTGTCTTCTTCTTCCTTGTCTAACTCAATAGATGTATCATCTTCTATATCTTTTATTAAGATCTATTCTTGAGCTTCCTTATCAACATATTTTTGTTGTAGGTCTTTCTCAGGGCTTTCTTCCTTAGTAGGTCTATTTATAATTTTACACCATTTCTTATGGCTATCCTGTTCAAACTCTATGAGCTTTCCTTCAAGAAATTTATAGGCTCTCAACTTCAGTGAGAAATCCTTTTTGTGTTTCTCCATCATCTCATCTATTTCTTCCTTCTTTGATTCTAAAGGCATCAAATTAAAAAGTACTATTTCTCTTATTTCCTTTTCAATCTTCAAAGAAAATGTCCATCTGGAGTATAGTCTATCTAAGATTTCCCTCAGTACATTATTGCTTTCAAACTAAATTAGTACATATTTGAACTTGTACATTTTTTCTATGATGGCATCTTCAACATTGTTCTGATCTTCTAGATCTAGTTTCAACCATCTTCTAATCTTAGAATTTGTAATAGATCCTGAATTTGCAATAGATTTACAAATGTCATCAATAGTTTTTGGATCATTAACCTTGACATTTTCTGCCTCTATAGCTTCATTTTGCTCAGTATCTTTAATATCTTCTCGGGTTTTGATGAGCTTTCTTACTCTTTTGTTTGCACCTCTCTTCTGTGTGGCCACTTTCCTCTTGTATGTTCTTACCTTTCCTTCCTTCAAATGTGAAGGCGTTGAAACCTTAGATGTTTGACTTCTTGTTCTAGAAGCAGTTGTGGTCCTTGGCTTCTTACTTAGTGGAGGAGGTGGTGAATCTGAATTGGTTTCCTTGGATTCATCCTTTTCTTCAGATTCACCGATAGGTATCTGTCCTTCAGTTTCTTCCTCCTTTTCTATTTCTTCCTCCTTCTCGGTTCCTTCCTCTATTTCCGACAATATCTTCTTGAGGTTCTTTACCATTTTGTCCTTTTTCCTAACAATTTTCTTAACAACCAGGCCAGATTTTATTCTTGTTTTGGCCTGCTCATATGTTCCAAACTTGGGTTGTTTCTTATCTAGTGGTTCTTTTCACAAGGCATCAATTGCTTTAGATGCAAGATCAATGTTTATCTCATATTCTAATGATTGAAGCCATGTTGTCCTTGGTACAACATGCTTGATATAAGTATGATCTGTATCAACCATGAAACATAATTCATATTTATATTTCTCAATGAGTTATTTGGGGATCCTTACCCTCTTTTGCATTCAGTCTTTGAATAGAGTGAAGTATTCATCCATGAGTGTCTCAAAATTATCTGCCAATGAGGCTATATGTTCACCGATCTGCATGGTGACCATTTTTATGCTATCCCATTTCACATCTCCTGCCGATGGGAATGTTTCTTGAAACTAGAAGAAAATACACATTATGAGTGAGCCAAACTTACATGTGTTTGACTTTGCATTCCTTATAGTCTTTAGATTCTCTTCTTGTTGATTCAGTAGAAGTTCTGATAAGTCCAACTATGTTCCCTTCTTCACAATATTATATGATGTGTCTACTACACTGGATGCAATGTTGTTCAATTTTCTGGCTTGGAAGAATTTGTAGCCTAGAATGCATGCACCAAATTTCATCACATCATCAGTTATGGTGGAAAATTTCAATCCTCTACCATCCCATTTGGCTCCTATGATCTTTTCAGTCTTGCCCTTGGTTTCATGCTTTAGTTCTTTTACTTTATTGGTTACAAGGTAATCGGTGACCGCATGGATAACATCTCAGGTTATCATCTTCGGTTCATCCAACCAAATTTTATGATTGCGCATGCAGCTTAGTACTAACTAAATCCACTCAGTTTTGAATGCCTTCCAGAACAGTAGGGAATTGGTGAGCCCTTTCACCTAGATGTGTTTATGTTCTTCTTTTAATGATCCATCTTTGTTATAGAGCTTTGTATAAGCTTGTTCAACCTCTGAATCACCTATTTCTGCAATCTTGCTGTCTATAAATGCTCTAACATCCTCGACAATAAAAACCCTAGCTGGTATTCGTGAGAATGCTCCAGCGTTGTTGGGTTGTGAGACAACCTCAGGGTGAATCTTGTAGTTTGGTTCCTCACATGCCAAATTCTTGATGAGCTTGAACTCATCCTTCTTGGTGTTCTTTGATTTCATAGTTCTTGATGTCATGGCCATTTTTTAGATTTAGGGATTTTGTGAAATGCGTGAAATAGAGTTGTTGATGGTTGTAGAACATACTGTATATACTTGTAATGATTTATGATCTGCGTGGAGTACTGGTGGTCAAGTTGTGGTTACTCTGTGATCCTATTGCTTTCTACTCAAAAATCACTCTTCGTTGCTCTGCTCTGGTCATGGTGAATAGTGAGACTGACCAATCACCTTTTTATAGCCATTTTGACCTAAAAGGTGTGTCATTAATGCTTACCAACTCCTCGATGTGTAAAGATGGATTTCATCGGTTAAGACTTCAACTTTCCTTCAGTGACCACATGACATTTTGGGGTGGTCATTATATCTTTTTCTTTTACTGATGGGTTTCGGTATTGCAAACCACTTGTTCACTTTGCTCGATTACTTATGAGGCTCGGTTTATGCTAGCAACTTTTCTTTTATCCGACGCTTCTTGATAAGTGTAGGCAGTCTCAACTTTGAGTGTGTACCAATGGATTTTGGTATGTATGCCCGATAGCATAGTTATCACAGATTATAACAAGCAATACCATGATGCATCTTTCTTTATGATAATTTGGTATTTTATCAACATATTATGGAAATGATGTAAAATAATAACTTGGGTAATGAAGTTCCATACTTACTTGTTCTTCTTAGGTGGGGGTGGTGATGTCACTAGATCCATTGGATGGGGTGTCACCATTTGCATTTCTCGGTCCAGCTTCATAATTATTTGAAGCTTTTCTCCACATTTTGTCTCTTGCCCTCCGAATGTCTTCAATGGTGTTTCCATTGGGATATGTGCTGGTTTTTTTCATTCGGTCTCTACATTTTTTCTTGAGATGACCAACTTTATGATAGTGTAAGCATGCCATTCTGGGGTTAGTCTAGCTTCTAGACTTTCTAGTCCACTGTCTCAAACAGTTTGCAGCAATGTGACCATATCTTCCACATGTTGTACAATTTTTCCAAGTGTTTTAATCTCATACATACTGGTTACTGACTCTCTATGGGTTATAGGGAGTTTCTTGACCTTTAGGACTCCATGCTTGCCTTTTCTTTTTCCAACATTCAAGAGTTGTGTGCCCATTCATTTTGCAATTAGGACAGTATTTGTCCATGTAGGTTTCCTTCTTGGGTTGTTTCATCTTAGAATTACATTCATATTCTTTATGTCCTTTCTTATTACATTTATAACATAATCCTATGAATGAAGATGTAGATTTAGGAATACCTTTCATTTTGCCTCTGCATACATTTGGTGTATGGCCTTGCTTTCCACAGTGATTGCATGTAAGATTTCTTGGTCTTGAATTTGTATAGAAATTATTTGGAACAGTTTGATTTGATGATTCTCCATTCTCGGTAAAACCTAGACTGGTATTTTTGTTGAATATTCATTGTCCTTCAAGAAAAACATCCATTCTTTCATTGCTTTCTTTAGCTTTCATGATATTTTTATTATGTTTCTGCTGAATTCTTATTTCATGTTTCAAATTTTCATTCTCATCCCTTAGCTCACTGATAGGTTCTATTCTTTCAACGAGTTCAAAATTTATTCTATTTTCCCCTTGACTCATAAGAATAATCTAATTTGTAAACTCATGGTGATGCTCTGTAAGTCTTTGTATTTTAGACTCTTTTTCTTGTAGATTTTATGTAATCTTTCTTCTATCATCAATAGCTAGTGTTCTTTCTTGCTCAGCTTGTCTAGAATTTTTTCATGACATCGATCATCCTTACCATATGTGTCTCTTGACCGATTTGCATAGATTTAACTTGTCTAGCTAGATGTTGATTGATTTCAGTTAGGCTTTGTTAGTGGTATTTCCTGTTTGATGTTTGCCCTTTTATTTTTTGGAATTATCGGTTATCTCCTGTATCTTGAAAGTTAAGATCATGATTAAAATGATGATATTATGTAGGTCTTGTTGCCTCAAAATCATTTTAAGAATGTCAAAAAACCCTAAACCCTAGTATTTCCTAGGCAAAAATGTGAAGAAGCCCTAATTTTCTAAAACTGGGCTTATTTTCTTGTTACCTTTTTGGCACTTAAGTTAAATTTATCAACATTTACTTTATTTCTTTTTCGCTGGGTCTCATAATAAAAAGTGAATATTATTTATCATCACAAGACTTGGCGAAAAGGCTTTGTCATGTAGTCTCTTGATCAGTTGGAATATGCTAAAAAAATAAGGAGACTTCGCAACCACCGTTGATTCTAAGATAGGATATGATGGCAGTCGCGTTGTCTTGAGATTTAATCAGAGTTAAAGATTTTATAAAGTGAATTTGAGACTATGTTGTCACGTTGTCTCCTGATATAAATCATTGTTATGGGTTGAGTGTATAAGTTAACAGTTTAAGTCTTGTCACTGAGTCTCATGATTAAAAGTGAGTTAAGAAAAGGAACATGAGACTTAGCGACAACTGTTGATTGAAGATTACATCTAGCGGTAGTTGGGAAGTCTCATGATTAAAACCATAGTTCAGAAGTTATCAAGTGACCTGGAGATTGCTCAGTCTCCGAGTCTCTTAAAAAACCAGAGGTTAGAAATCAGTTTGAAAACAACATTGTCACCAAGTCTCCTACGGGAACTGCGGTTATCTAGATTATTATACGACAATGAGACTACTCAGTCACCAAGTCGCTGGAAGTTGATCAGAGTTAAAAAATGACTTTTTAGCGGCACCACCGTGGACTATTGTTAACCAATTAGGTTTTAAAGATTATAACAGGTGGAAAAGTAGCTGTAGTCTGAGTAAATGTGGCCAATCAGATTTGATTTTGATTACACTTTGAATTTTATAATATTTCTATATGAAATCACTCATCTTTAATTGATTGTCTGACAGTTTGATTTCCACGGCCAGAACTAGGAATTGATGACACAGTATGTGAAACTAATTACGGAAGTGACTAAATGCTAGTTTACCAGTTTGAGGAGACATATGCATTGAATTATTTCTTATAAGTATGTTGACTTGTTATCATTTCATTTTACCATGATTTCATTTTCTCAAATGCAAAGATTTTGTGAAGTATTAAGTACTTTCTGAGTAAGTAAGACTTCCAGAAATAGAGAATTCAACAGGTAATTTAGTAGTTCAAAATTTGACAGAGAGAGAAAGCTATGGTATGTCTAGTGGTTGAATTCATAATTGCAAAGGGTTTACGGGTTGATAGCGAGGGTTTGTTGATAGATTTGTTTCAATATTGGTAATAAAAGTTGATAACAGAACAAGGAAAAATGAGTCGAGCTCAGAGCATGGCTTCTTCCAGTGGAAAAAATGATGATATAGAGGATGATTCAAAGGGGAAAATAAATTATTCAGATGAATTTCTTATGTTGTTGCCAGGGTCAAGCCAGAATAGAAAGGTAAGTGCTAACACCTTAATAGATAACATGGCATATATTAGAGATTCAAAGACGCCTGGGTCTTCAGGGTTTCCATTGTTCAATTAATTTTTTAAGAATAGTGATGAACCCATGACTATCTCAAAACCCTTGGACTTGTGGGTTAGCTAGGTTAATTGTCCCAGATGTGTTTTTTGATGTTGATTTCATGCTAGAGTTGGCCAGTAGGTATGATCCCTTGTCCAAAATTATTAAAATGGATGATGGAAAACCCCTAGTTACCCTAGACCGTAATACATTTATGAAAGATTTTAATGTCTACTACCCCATGACTACTAAGATAAACCTTCAAAGATTGGAAAATAGATATGTTAGGGAAGCGGGCATTGCAGCCAAGGATATCAAGGATTTCCATGTCCCTAAGAAAATGAAAGCATACATACATCCAATGGCCAGTACAACCCCATATTTTTATAAGGACATGAATATCTATGTCAAATATATAGCTTATGCATTATGTAGAGTGCTGGGAAAAGATGTTGGAGCTGACAGAATTACCTTAGACATTTTAATGATGGTATTGGATATGCAGAGTTTCCATACTATTTCCAATTATGACTACATTCAATACATCATTGATCAAATGCATTATGGCTTTGTTGATATCCAAAGCAAGAAGAATCAACCAAGGTTTCTACACTATTTAATACTTATGCATTTGATCCTATATCATAATTATCCAATTATGAATTGTCATAACTTGCAGCCACAGATATTTCATCATGGTAAAGATAAACATGTTCAGTTTTGGTTCAAAATATGGAATAATACTTCTAGGGAACAGGAGTTCTATGATTTTGAGAATTAGATAATATATCCAATTCTTAAATGTTTGGGTGTAGAGAAGACCAGATTGCCTATTAAGGTTATCCAATTATTGAGGCCTTGTCAATATTTGGAAAAATAGCTAGGAGATCATAATTGGGGTGATTTTTATTTTGAGAAGAACTTTACAATAATGAGGGTTTATGGTTGTCCTCAACCCCCACATATTTTGTCATTTTATGTTCCACCAAGGATAGCAGCAGTTGAATTCATTAGACAACTGATTCTGATTGATAATGAGCATTTGGCTCTACATAGGAAGGGTACTTTTACCCCCAGGAAGTTTAGAATTTACAATTTCACTATTGGGAAGAAGGCGGTGGACCCGATAAATGCCTGGATGAATCATCACAGGATGAGTTTTTCCTTCCATAGGCATGTGGATACAGAGGGATTCGTCATTAGTGCAAGAAAATTTCTTACACCCACTATCCCTTACACCAAAATACATGAAGAATGTATGGAGGAGGATCTGATAAGGAATATCATGGAAGATGAAGAAATAACAAAAAAGCAACTAAGTTTAATGAACTTTTGGACCTGTAAAGGCGTGTGAAAAGAAAAGGACTCAAATTTAGAGGCTTCTTTCCCAATTTTCCATATTTGAAAAGGTTAGAAGAAATGATTGAAAATCATACTCTTCTATGTAATAAATTAGAAGAAGCGTTGGTAGTTCTTGAGAAGTGCCATAAAGACCATTTTGAGTCTGAGTATGATGATGACAGTGATCAGGGTTGTCCCTCACTAGTTGCTCATCCAGAGTATCAAGCAGTTCTCCTACGGTGTATAGTAGAAGAGGAGAATATCATTGACCTGATAGAGGTCCCTGAAAAGGAGGTCACAAATGAGCCTCCACCTAAAAGGAAAAAAGTGGAAATAGGTGAGCCTTCCCAAAGGAAAAGAAAAGATAGAATTGGAACATTGATAACAAGGGATAGAACCTATGATCATTTACTCCAAAAACATATCAGAGCTAGAAAGATGTTACAAAAGGATATAGAGGCAGATGAGGAATTAAGGAATTGTCTCTGAGATCATGTATTGATGAAAGATTGATTCATCAGGAGGAATTCCTTAAGGATGATAACTTCATCAAGACAAAGGAATTCAAAGACTTTTTAATATGGAATAAACTACAAGAAGTTAAAAAGAAGTTATAATTAGAAGGTGGCAATCCAATCACCCAAGAAGCTCTTCAAACATTAAGGGATTATGATCCTAAATCAGAAGAGATTACTCCTGAACAAGCAAGATAGTTGGTAAAAGCCAGTGGGATACTACTTGTTGAGGGTTGGGATTTATCTTCAGCATTTATTATTGACCAAATAAGGAGACAGCCTGATATGAAATTCTCATCAGAGACCCAGGTGGGAGATATGGTTAGAGGATTTGGGTATAGCCCTAAATCCCAAGCACTTGCAATATGGAGCTTAGCTCTGAAGGATCAGAAACCAGCTCTTTTGAATATTCAAGAGAAGATGGAGGGAGGTAACATTATTTGGACCCTTCAAAATACAGGGGATCTTGAGGTATCCCAGCTTCTAACCAATGTTGCTCAGCTTAATGAAGCTAAAATAGTTTAACTCTCAGAGAAACTGCAAAAGATTACTAGTGATGCTAGTGATATTGCAAAAGATAGAGAGCTTGCACTGATAAAAATTAAGGAGAAGGATATGTTTATAAGTGAACTTACTAAGCAACTAATGTAAATTGTAGATCCCACCCCTGTTGATCCCAAAGAGGTAAAAAATGCTAAAATTCAGACTGAGGATATAGGGGATACATTGATTGAAATAGAGAAGAGAGCCATTGAATATAATGGTGTGATTTTGGAGGCATTGGTGTCAATTTTGCAGCATAGAATCAATGCTATTAAGGATAAGATGGATGCAGTGTATGGGGCATATGGTAGATTGCCAAGTATACAGGCTGAGGTGGCAAGTATTTTGACAATTTTGAACCCTTATTATGCTACTTGGTCTGGAAGGACTACACTTTTTGAAAATTTAGCATTAGTACAACCATTGAGATCAGACATACCAGATATAGTAACTTTGGTTGGTACTGAGATAGAACAAATTGGTGCTACTCTATCTTTCTTGAAAGGAAAGGCCAACCAAGTAGATGCTAAGTTAAAAATGTTTGGGTCAGGATATAATAGATTTGTGCCACCTATTAGGGCAGAGGATGATCAAATAAAACCATTAGGGTTATGGTTATTAGATTTTGACAATGTACTCCCAAGTAAAGACATTTATATATTAGATAAGGGAGAATTAGATATGGAAAGATTCAATGCACTAATTGATGAGGCATTTAAAGTAGAGACAGATTGTAATAAATTCATATCTGATGTTAAGAGCATAACAGATGCTATATGGGAAAGGCAAAAGACCCAGTTGGAGAATATCCATAATTTTGAATGGCCAAAAGAAGAGGATGTGACTGCCTAGGACAATCTGACAAAGCCCAAAAAGAAGAGACCAGTAATATTAGATTTATATATCATTGATGAGGAATAAAGGAATGTCATGAGAGTATCCAGTTCAGATTTTTTTGGAAGACAAACAGGTTAGTCATCACCAAAAGTCAAATCAGGGACTATCCTCCAGATGCACAACCAAATATGTTGAAGATCATATGAAGACAAAGAACATATCATATTTCATTCCTATATTTTGTCTTTCCAAGATGGTTAGAAGATATAAATAGATCAAATTTTAATATTTTGAAGAGAGATGAAATATATTTGGCAAGATAGACTTCTAGATTTCAGTCTGTGTTTTTTAAGCTTTAAGCCTTGATATTTATTGAAGAAGAAATTTATGAATAAAATACAGTACAACTTTATTCCATATTTTTATTGTCTCTTTTCTTATTGAGTGTACTCTTTTGAGTTTAACTTGTAAGGCATGTTAAGCATATTGGCTACAAGGTAGTTATCTAATTATTTACAAGTTTCTTCGAAGGGGAGACTTAAACTTTGTGAGTAGTTTCAAAGAGTACATCAGTAATTAAGGATTTGATATAATATTGTGGGAGTGACAGGGTAATTTTTAAGGCACCTTACTTGAGTTTCATGTAGGGAGGCATCCTACAGTACTTTTATTTGTCTATTTTCTGTGAATTTATATCTTTTTGACTCTAAAGCCCAAGGATAGGCACTGGTCTAGGAAATTGTTGGGTAATCCATCATCATCCAAAATATCCAATACTATTCAAAATCAATTACCTTAAGATTATATATTAAAATCAATTGTATTCACAGTGATTATAGTAGGAGTTTGTTGATTTCTTAAAGAGAAAATCATTAGGTTACCCCTCCTAAAGTAAAAGGAAGAAGAATGAAATTCCTTGTCTCATTGGTTTATGTTATTAAGACCATATCTTGACTTGTAGTACTTTGTTTCAAAATAATTATTACAGTCTCCAAGGTATTTTATAAGTTATTGCAGTGAGGTCTAAAGTAAGTAACCAGTGAATGAATTAGTCCACCAAATATATAGGTTGAAGAATCAGTAATCTTTCAATAGGTAATACCTACCTGAGTATGTGGAACTCAAAAATGAAGGAGTTGATAATAGGTATCCCTAGTGTTATTAAATACCTCAGCAATTAGCCTTTCTCTTGTCAAAAGCGAGTTTGCATGCAAGTATAATCAGTATACTGTCATCTTAAGGTTGTGGTGAAAGAAAAAGAGCTAACAAATTGGCGAGTCTGTTGGGGATTTTCAAGTGATTACCGATCATACCAGTTGTATTTGTCAAAATTGATAGTATTCATTCATTCCTAACTATTGTTGGGTGGTGACTCTAAAAGAAAATCTCTGAGATTAGTGCAAATTTAGTAAATATCTCTCAGAATGAATACTAGTTCAAGGATGAAAAATAATTCTAAGAAGAATTTAGATGGTGGAGTCCCATCATCCTCAAGGATGGAAATGTCCTGGAGGAAGAAGAGAAACCAAGTCAGCATTGATGAAACTCCTCTAAAAGGTAAAGAAAGTAATACTAGGAGAGAGGTGAGCAACAATCAGCCTTCCCATGATGGAAATACTTCAGAATATGAAGAAGCTGCTGAGAGAGTATTAGTAACACCTACTGTTACTTCTAATTTTAGTGAAAGAGAAGAAGCAAGTACATCTAGTTCAAATTTTGAAGAAGCTCCCTCTGATAAGTTAGCAAATGAGGAAAAAATTATCATGAAACAGCTTGCCCTTATTCAACAAATGAAAAGGGAGAGAGAAATGAGAAAGAAAAAACATGAGCATAAGGATGTTGATAAGAGTAAAAGAAAGTCTTCAAGACATCAAAATATAAAAGGTACAGAGAGATCTCAAAAGGACCAAGAGATACCACTCACTTATAAGGCTTCTAGTTCACATAAAGACAAAGGTAAGCAAAAAATGACTGAATACAGAAATCAAGAACCTAGGTTTCAAAAGCCTTTAACAGAGAAAATGTCCAAGTTGGATATTGATTTGGAAAAATTAAGAATTGAAAAGGAGACCATGGAAAAAATGTTAGAAAAGGCACAAATGGAAGCTGAAACAATTGAGATGAAGAAGAAAATAGATTTTTTGCAGTCTTCTAAGTATTCTCATGCTGGGACAGAGAATACAACAGCTTCTAAAGCAAAAGCCACTACTTTTAAAGAGAACGATGGTTTTAAAAGAAAACCATTGCATACTGAAAGGTATAAATAGTTTAACTTAATTGGTATCCCTAGATATCCTAATGCATTCCCTAAATATGTGGGTGATATAGGAGAAAAGATCCCAAAGTTCGCAGGTAACAATGTTATTTCATGTGAAACACATTTAAGAAAGTTCATTAATTTTGTTGATTTAAATATCACTCATGAGGATATATTAATGAAATTATTTGTTCAGTCTCTAGTAGAAGATGCTAGAGAATGGTTTAGGAGCCTTTCTAATGGATCTATTATTTCTATGGATGAGCTAATTGAATTATTTAAGGATTAGTATGGAGATAAAAATAAATAAAGGCTTTTTGTTGAATGAGTTCAACAATATCAAAAAGAATTACAATGAAGAAGTCACTGAGTTTAATACAATATTTCAAAGAGCTATGCACAAGCTATTTCAGAAGATAAGGCTAGACAAAGGGGTGTGTTTAGCAACTTATTTAAATTTCTTTGATTCAAAAATGGGATATGCTCTTAGGGATAAAAACCCTAGAACTCTTACTGATGCTTATAAGATAGCAGTGAATATTGAAATGAATAGAAGAGTATCTGGTAAATTAAATAGGAGAGATGACTCACGGTTTAGTAGGAGCAACCTAAAAGAACCAGAGTATAAGGAATATAGGGCTCCTCAGAACAATAGGCATTCTTATAATAATACATATAATCCTAAAAATAGAATGCAAAACCCTCCTTATGGAACTCATTTTAAGGATGGGAAGCTTGTTATTCCACCTAGAAAGGAGAAAATAGATAACAGAACTCCAAACTCTCTACATAAGAATGTTGTCCATTTCTGCAATGATGATCCTTGGTGTGAAGCTTGTGAAGCCCCACATAACCCTGATTTTTGTATTATTTCCTTAGACTTAAGAGTAAGTGAAGAACATGGAAATGATGAGGATGAATAGTGTGATCATAGTATGACAAATACTTATTCATGTCATGATATAGATTTGGACAGTGAAACTGAAAATCATGATTCTTGTAGTTCACAAAGAAGGGTAGAGGAAACTGATGACCGTATAAGATGTTATGCTCAAAAAAATCAGGGTTTTCCACTTATTAGAAAAGCTTCAGATGAAGAGAAATATAGGATTACTATAGATTTAGTGAATAAGGCTAGAAGCAACTACCATTTAAGAAATAGAGTAGTGGGTGGTACTGGTAGTCAGCCATCAGGTGTCTTTATAAAAGAAAATAAAGTATACACTAAGTATGCACAAAAAAAAGGACTTTGGGAAAATGTAAATAAGCATAAGGTAAAAATTATTACCAAAGCTTTAGAGCCGAATGATGTACAAGAAGGGGAATTAAAAAGGTAAGAAACAGGTACTCTTGTTCAAAAGATGGAAAGCAAAAAGTTAAAAGAACCAGCTCTGAATGTACATATTGAGGAAAGTGATATTACTATTGAAAAGTCAAAGTCCTTAGATGTGAAATATACTCTAGTAGACATGGGTCATTGTTTTTCTCAAATGACAGTAAAGGTGTCATTTCTAGAAATGATGAGAATTAAGGAACACAAGGAAAAGGTGATGTCATTGTTAAACAGTGTGCCCATAATAAAAGTCCAAAGTCCAGAGAATGTTGGCAAGAAACCAATCAACAAAGGGAAGGAAGTTGAGGTGTTAACATCTGAGATTCCTCAAATTTTCTTGAATACAAATTCTTCCCCAAAAGTTGTTGACCCATTTTTTCTTTCACTAATAATTAATGGAAAGATGCTAAAAAATTGTATGATTGATTCAGGAGTATAAAATACTGTTATGCCAGAGGAAATCATGAGGTCAATGGGACTATAGGTTGACACTCCTCATGGGAGATGTCAAGCTATGGACTCTAGAGAAGTCCCTGTGATTGGTACAATTGAGGCTATGACTTATAAATTAGCCGTTTGTTCTTATGTAGTAATGACTATGAATGTTCTTGTGGTTGACATACCACCACATTATGGCATGTTGCTGTCAAGAAAGTGGAGTGCTTCAATGGGAGGTAGTATACAAAGTGATTTATCATATGCTACTTTTAACATTGCTGGAGATAATGTTAAGGTGTTAAGGGAGAGTAGAACTCCGCACATGATAGAAATATTTGAAGACACTTACATTAATTGTTGCATTGATATGGATATGGAGAATTTCAGGATACAAAAGAGTGAACTTTATTATCAGAATGAAGAGGTTGATCCTCTAAACAAAGAGTTGATTGTACAAGGTGATGGATTGTGGAGAATGTACTTTGATGGGGCTTTCTCAAAAGAAGGATCAGGGGTAGGTGTATTGTTGGTATCTCCATCAGGTACAACTTTTAAGTATTCATTTCTATTAGCCTTCCAATGTACAAATAATACTACAGAATATGAGGCTTTTTTTTAGGACTTGAAATTGCCATCAAACATGGGATTAAATGTTTAAAAGTTTATGGTGATTCTAAGTTGGTGGTAGCTCAAGGTAGATCCAAATATGCAGCAAAGAATGTCAGATTAAAAATGTATAAGTATGCTATTTGGGATCAAATTGAAATGTTTGATGCCTTTGATATAAGCTGGATAGAAAGGTCAAAGAATATAATGGCTGATTTTTTAGCAAATGTTGCTTTAAAAAATGATGATTTGACCTTACATGGGGTGTCAATACTGGAAGTCAAGACAAGACCAATTGTTCTAGAAAACATATACAACTAGCAGGTTTTTCAGGATGACCAAGATATTCTAAGATTTATCCAATGTCTAGATCATTATGAGAACCAGAGTATAGATTTTAATACTTTGGTTGAAAGCAATGATGGAAAAGACTACATTTTGGGAAATGAGGTTGTCCAGTTAAGTTCTAATTAGATTCCTAGGGGTCTGGTTGAGCTTGAAGCATTGTTCAGTAGTCAACAAAATGATTCAACAAAATTAAGCAATGCCAAGGTTGAGGATTTGGAGGAAATAAATTTAGGATCTAAAAATAGTCCTGAAATTGTTTATATTGGAAAGGGTTTAGATTCTCATGTAAGGATAAATTTGATCAAACTGTTAAGAAAATATAAACATGTCTTTGCTTGGTCATATGAGGATTTGAAATCCTATAGAGAGGATCTTTTTCAACATGAAATCCCACTTAAGTCAAATGTGAAACCATTTAGGCAAAAATAGAGGCCTATTAACCCCTTGTTGGCTTCTAAGATGCAACAAGAATTGATGAAATTAAAGGATGCTGGGATAATCCAGCCAATCAGACATTAAACTTGGGTATCAAATTTGGTACCAATCAGAAAGAAGAATGGTGATATCAGACTGTGTGTGGACTTCAAAAATTTAAATATTGCTTCATTAAAAGATGATTATTATTTTCCTAATATGGAAGCCATGTTACACAAGGTGACTAGTTGTGAGTTGCTGTCTATGATTTATGGTTTCTTAGGATATAACCAAGTATTAGTTAAAGAATCAGAATAGTACAAAACTACATTTACCACTCCATGGGGAACCTATGTTTATATCAGAATGCCATTTAGACTAATAAATGTAGGAGCAACTTTTCAAAGGGCCATGGATGTTGATTTTAAATAATTCATTGATTTATTTATGGTCATTTATCAAGATGAATTAATGACATATTCAAAGAGAGTTGAGGATCACTGTGAGCACTTAGGTAATATTTTCAATAAAGCATTAGAATATGGTGTTTCACTGAATCCCAAGAAATGTCATTTTGTAGTACAAGAGGGAAAGTTGCTTGGATACATAGTATCTAAGGAGGGGGTAAGAATAGACCCTGAGAGAGTGGAGGCAATTCAGAAGGTTATTGCTCCAAAGAACATAAAAGGAGTACGATCTTTCTTAGGAAAGATCAATTTTGTCAGAAGGTTCATAGAAAACTTTGCAGAGATTGTCAAACCTATTGTAAAGTTGTTAAAGAAAGATGCCAAATTTATTTGGAATAAAGAATCCCAACAGGCATTTGAGAAAATAAAGAAATCAATACAAGAGGCTCCAGTTTTAAAATCTCTAGATTATACTAAGCCTTTTTCTTTGTTTTCATTTGCATCATTTCATACAATTGCTGCTATTTTACTACAAAAATATGAACAAGGATTTGAACATCCAATAGCTTTTTATAGTAAATCCCTACAAGCTGTAGAACTTAATTATGAGATAATGGAGAAGCAGGCTTATGCTTTGGTAAAAGTTGTAAAGTCTTTTAGGCCATATTTGGTCTATGCTCAGATACAAGCATATGTTCCTCACTCAGCAGTGAAAGATATTCTTACACAGTCAGAGGTTACTGGTAAGAGATGTAAATGGATAATTAGGATTTAGGAATTTAACCTTGAGATAAATATTACAAAGTTGATAAGAGGTCAGGGTTTGGAAAGACTCATGACATAAGAAAACTTGGATTTTGTAAAAATAAATCAGATAGAGATACATGATCAAACTACTACAAGTATAGAGAGGCAACCATTTTATACTAATATTGTGTTTTTCCTCAAAAATGCCAAATGTCCTAATCATATGTCAGAAAATCAGAAAAGAAATCTGAAATTGCAAACTCAAAGATACACTTTGATTCAAGGAGACTTATATTGGAAGGATAAGAATGGTGTATTGTTGTTATGTCTTGATAAATGTCAAGCTGAAAAGGTTTTATGTGAAATGCATGCAGGAGAATGTGGAGGTCATTTTTCTGCTAAGACTACTGCCCACAAGATTTTAAGGGCTGGGTACTATTGGCCCAGTTTATTCAAAGATACCTATG
>MU226625.1:455977-468247 GCA_018584345.1 Thuja plicata
CTATGTGGGGGATTGATTTCATTGGTGAATTTCAAGAGAAATCTAGTGGGGGACACAGTTGGATACTTGTAGCCATAGATTATTTTACCAAGTGGATTGAAGCCATCCCTACAAAGAAAGCAACAAGTAGGGTAGTCACTGAATTTCTAATGGAGAATATTATAAACAGATTTGGTGTACCTGCTAAATTAGTAATGGATAATGCCATGAGTTTTAGATAAGAAGAAATGATAGATTTCTATGAAAAATATGGGATTACAATATCATATTCATCCCCATATCATCCATAGGAAAATGGACAAGTTGAGTCTAGTAATAAGATTATATTGAAAATACTAAAAAGAATTCTTGAAAAGAATAAAAGGGCATGGCATACTAAGTTGAAGCTAGCACTTTGGGCTGATAGAATAACAGTTAAAAAAGAAATGAGGAAGTCTCCATTTGAGCTGGTGTATGGTCTACAAGCAAGAATGCCTATCAACAATTTATTACCAGTATATCAGTTTATACAAGAGGAACATTTAGATGTTTCTGACAATATGCAGAGTACAATGACTCAGTTGGTAGAATTGGATGAAGCAAGAAGAAATAGCCAAAAAGAAAACCTTAAGTTGCAACAGAAGATGAAATAACTTTTTGATAAGAGGGCTACTAAAAGAAAATTCCAATCTGGTGACCTAGTTCTTCAGTGGAATGCAAGAGCAGAAGATAAAGGAAAACACAAGAAATTTGAGTCTTTATGGCTTGGACCATTTATTGTCTCACAGAACTTTGGAGAAGACTCTTACTTATTGAAGAACATGGATGGAGAAGATTTTGAGTTGCCTATGCATGGGCAATTCCTAAAACCATTTTTCAACTAAGAACCAAAGTTCATGCACAGGTAAGTCTGTATCATACTATGAATACTTTCCTTCGGTTATATAAATGTTGTAAATAGTTTCCCTTCTGTAATAGGTTAGTTGGATTTCCTCTCAAATTTTGTATTGGTCTGCAACCAGAGATTCTAGGATCTTTTTCCATAAACTATGTTTATTCAATCCACAAATAGAGCCATTGTTAGTGGTATTTCCTGTTTGATGTTTGCCCTTTTATTTTTTGGAATTATCGGTTATCTCCTGTATCTTGAAAGTTAAGATCATGATTAAAATGATGATATTCTGTAGGTCTTGTTTCCTCAAAATCATTTTAAGAATGTCAAACAACATAAACCTTAGTATTTCCTAGGCAAAAATGCGAAGAAGCCCTAATTTTCTGAAATTGGTCTTATTTTCTTGTTACCTTTTTGGCACTTAAGTTAAATTTATCGGCATGTGCTTTATTTCTTTGTCACTGGGTCTCATAATAAAAAGTGAATATTCTTTATCATCATGAGACTTGGTGAAAAGGCTTTGTCGCATAGTCTCTTGATCAGTTCGAATATGCTAAAAAAATAAGGAGACTTCGTGACCACCATTGATTCTAAGACAGGATCTAACGGCAGTCGCGTTGTCTTGAGATTTAATCAGAGTTAAACATTTTATAAAGCAACTTGGAGACTGTGTTGTCGCGTTGTAACCTGATATAAATCATGGTTATGGGTTGGGTGTATAAGTTAATAGTTTAAGTGTTGTTGCTGAGTCTCATGATTAAAAGTGAGTTAAGAAAAGGAACATGAGACTTAGCTACAACCGTTGATTGAAGATTGCATCCAACGGTAGTCAGGAAGTCTCATGATTAAGACCATAGTTCAGAAGTTATCAAGCAACTTGGAGATTGCTCTGAGTCTCTTAATAAACTAGAGGTTAGAAATCAGTTTGAAAACAACATTGTTGCCAAGTCTCCTGAGGGTGCAGTTATCTAGATTATTATATGAAAATGAGACTACTCAGTTGCCAAGTCGCTGGAAGGTGATCAGAGTTAAAAAATGACTTTTTAGCGATGCCACCGTGGATAGTTGTTAACCAATTAGGTTTTAAAGATTATAATAGGTGGAAAAGTAGCTATAGTATGAGTAAATGTGGCCAATCAGATTTGATTTTGATAACACTTTGAATTTTATAATATTTCTATACGAAATCACTCATTAGTAATTGATTGTCTGACAGTTTGATTTCCATGGCTAGAACCAGAAATTGATGACACAGTATGTGAAACTAATTGTGAAAGTGACTAAATGCTAGTTTACCAGTTTGAGGAGACATATGCATTGAATTATTGCTTGTAAGTATGTTTCCTTGTTATCATTTCATTTTATTGTGATTTCATTTTCTATGATGCAAAGAGTTTGTGAAGTATTAAGTACTTTCTGAGTAAGTAAGATTTCCAAAAATAGAGAATTCAACAGGTACTTCAGTACTTCAGAATTTGACAGAGAGAAAAATTTGTGGTATACCTGGTGGTTGAATTTAGAATTGCAAAGGGTTTACAGGTTGATAGCGAGGGTTTTTTGATAGATTTGTTTCAATATTGGTAACAAAAGTTGAAAGCAGAACAAGGAAAAATGAGTTGAGCTCAGAGCATGGCTTCTTCCAGTGGAAAAAATGATTATATAGAGGATGATTCAAAGGGGAAAAGAAATTATTCAAATGAATTTCTTACATTGTTGCCAGGGTTAGGCCAGAATAGAAAGGTAAGTTCTAACACCTTAATAGATAACATGGCATATATTAGAGATGTAGAGACACTTGGGTCTTCAGGGTTTTCATTGTTCAATTACTTTTTTAAGAATAGTGATGAACCCATGCCTATCTCAAACCCTTGGACTTGTGGGTTAGCTAGGTTAATTGTCCCAGATGTGTTTATTGATGTTGATTTCATACTAGAGTTGGCTAGTAGGTATGATCCCTTGTCCAAAATTATTAAAAGGGATGATGGAAAACCCCTACTTACCCTAGACTGTAATACATTTATGAAATCTTTTAATGTATACTACCCCATTTCTACTGAGATAAACCTTCAGATATTGGAAAATAGATATGTTAGGGAAGCGGGCATTGCGGCCAAGGATATCAAGGATTTCCATGTCCCTAAGAAAATGAAAGCATACATACATCCAATGGTCGGTACAACCCCATATTTTTATAAGGACATGAATTTCTATGTCAAATATATAGCTTATGCATTATGTAGAGTGCTAGGAAAAGATGTTGGAGCTGACAGAATTACCTTAGACATTTTAATGATGGTATTGGATATGCAGAGTTTCCATACTATTTCCAATTATGACTACATTCAATACATCATTGATCAAATGCATCAGGGCTTTGTTGATATCCAAAGCAAGAAGAATCAACCAAGGTTTTTACACTATTCAATACTTATGCATTTGATCCTATATCATAATTATCCAATTATGAATTGTCATAACTTGCAGCCACAAAGCTTTCATCATGGTCAAGATAACCATGTTCAGTTTTGGCTCAAAATATGGAATAATACTTCCAAGGAACAAGAGTTCTGTGCTTTTGAGAATTGGATAATATATCCAATTCTTAAATGTTTGGGTGTAGAGAAGACCAGATTTTCTATTAAGGTTATCTAGTTATTGAGGCCTTGTCAATATTTGGAAAAATGGCCAGGAGATCATAATTGGGGTGATTTCTATTTTGAGAAGAACTTTACAATAATGAGGGTATATGGTTTTCCTCAACCCCTACATATTTTTCCATTTATGTACCACCAAGGATAGCAGCAGTTGAATTCATTAGACAACTGATTCTGGTTGATAATGAGCATTTGGCTCCACATAGGAAGGGTACTTTTACCCCCAGGCAGTTTAGAATTTACAATTTCACTATTGGGAAGAAGGCTATGGACCCAATAAATTCCTGGATGAATCATTACAGGATGAGTTTGCCTTCCATAGGCATGTGGATACAGAGGGATTCATCATTAGTGCAAGAAAATTGCTTACACCCACTATCCCTTACACCAAAATACATGAAGAATGTATGGAGGAGGATCTAATAAGGAATATCATGGAAAATGAAGAAATAAACAAAAAAGCAACTAAGTTCAATGAACTTTTGGACCTGGAAAGGAAGGTGAAAAGAAAAGGACTCAAATTTGGAGGCTTCTTTCCCAATTTACCATATTTGAAAAGGTTAGAAGCAATGATTGAAAATCATACTCTTCTATGTAATCAACTAGAAGAAGCATTGGTAGTTCCTGAGAAAGGCTGTAAAGACCATTCTGAGTCTGAGTATGATGATGATAGCAATTAGGGTTGTCCCTCACCGATTGCTCATCTAGAGTATCAAGAAGTTCCCCTATAGTGTATGGTAGAAGAGGAGAATATCATTGACCTAACAGAGGTCCCTGAAAAGGAGGTCACAAATGAGCCTCCACCTAAAAGGCAAAAAGTGGAAATAGCTGAGCCTTCCAAAAGGAAAAGAACAGATAGAATTGGAACATTGATAACAGGGGATATACCCTATGATCATTTTCTTAGAAAATAGATCAGAGCTAGAAAGAGGTTACAAAAGGATATAGAGGTAGATGTGGAATTGCCTCTGAGATCATGTACTGATGAAAGATTGATTCATCAGGAGGAATTCCTTAAGGATGATAACTTCATCAAGACAAAGGAATTCAAAGAATTTTTTTTATGGAATAAACAACAACAAGTTAAAAAGTAGTAACAATTAGAAGGTGGTGATTCAGTCACCCAAGAATCTCTTCAAACATTACAGTATTATGATCCTGAATCAGAAGAGATTACACCTAAACAAGAAAGACAGGTTGTAAAATCCAGTGGGATACTACTTGTTGAGGGCTAGGATTTATCTTCAGCATTTATTATTGACCAAATAAGGAGACAGCCTGATATGAAATTCTCATCAGAGACCCAGGTGGGAGATATGGTTAGAGGATTTGGGTATAGCCCTAAATCCCAAGCACTTGCAATATTGAGCATAGCTCTGAAGGATCAGAAACCAGCTCTTCTAAATATTCAAGAGAAGATGGAGGGAAGTACCATTATTTGGACCCTTCAAAATATAGGGGATCTTGAGGTATCCCAGCTTCTAACCAATGTTGCTCAGCTTAATGAAGCTAAAGAAGTTCAACTCTCAGAGAAACTGTAGAAGATTACTAGTGATGCTAGTGATATTGCAAAAGATAGAGAGCTTGCACTGATAAAAATTAAGGAGAAGGATATGCTAATAAGTGACCTTACTAAGAAAATAATGGAAATTGAAGAGCCCACCCCTGTTGATCCCAAAGAGGTAACAAATGCTAAAATTCAGACTAAGGATACAGAGGATACATTGATTGAAACAGAGTAGAGAGCCATTGAATATAATGGTGTGATTTTGGAGGCATTGGTGTCAATTTTGCAGCATAGAATCAATGCTATTAAGGATAAGCTGGATGTAGTGTATGGGGCATATGGTAGGTTGCCAGGTATACAGGCTGAGGTGGCAATTTTTTTGACAATTTTGAACCCTTATTATGCTACTTGGTCTGGAAGGACTATAATTTTTGAAAGATTCACATCAGTACAACCATTGAGATCAGACATACCAGAAATAGTAACTTTGGTTGGTACTGAGATAGAACAAATTGGTGCTACTCTATATTTCTTCAAAGGAAAGGCCAACCAAGTAGATGCTAAGATAAAAATGTTTGGGTCAGGATATAATAGATTAGTGCCACCTATTAGGGCAGAGGATGATCAAATAAAACCAATAGGGTTATGGTTATTAGATTTTGACAATGTACTCCCAAGTAAAGACATTTATATATTAGATAAGGGAGATTTGTATATGGAAAGATTCAATGCACTAATTGATGAGGCATTTAAAGGAGAGTCAAATTGTAATAAATTCATATCTAATGTTAAGAGCATAACAGATGCTAGATGGGAAAGGAAAAAGACCCAGTTGGAGAATATGCAGAATTTTGAATGGCCAAAAGAAGAGGATGTGACTGCCTGGGACAATCTGACAAAGCCCAAAAAGAAGAGACCAGTAACAACAGATTTATATATCATTAATGAGGAATAAAGGAATGTCAAAGTATCCAGTTCAGATTTTTTTGGAAGACAAACAGGTTAGTCATCACCAAAAGTCAAATCAGGGACTATCCTGAAGATGCACAACCAAAGATGTTGAAGATCACATGAAGACAAAGAACATATCATATTTCATTCCTATATTTTGTCTTTCCACCGCTTGGTGCATTCTTATTTTTTGTCTTTTCCTAAGCTTTAGGGTTAGGTTTTTACAACCATCTGAAGGTTGTTGCATCCTTGTTTTAAGGATTCCAAGATGGTTAGAAGATATAAATAGATCAAATTTTAATATTTTGAAGAGAGATGAAATATATTTGGCAAGCCAGACTTCTAGATTTCAGTCTGTGTTTTTTGAGCTTTAAGCCTTCATATGTATTGAAGCAGAAATTTATGAATAAAATACAGTGCAGCTTTATTCCATATTGTTATTGTCTCTTTGCTTATTGAGTGTACTCTTTGATGTTTAATTTGTAAGGCATGTTAAGCATATTGGTTACAACATAGTTATCTAATTATTTACAAGTTTCTTCTAAGGGGAGAATTAAACTTTGTGAGTAGTTTCAGAGAGTACATCAGTAATTAAGGATTTGATATAATCTTGTGGCAGTGATAGGGTAATTTGTTAGGCACCTTAGTTGAGTTGCATGTAGGCTGTAAGGCATCCTACAGTACTTTTATTTGTCTATTTTCTATGAATTTATATCTTTTTGACTCTAAAGCCCAAGGATAGGCACTGGTCTAGGAACTTGTTTGGTAATCCATCATCATCCAAAATATCCAATACTATTCAAAATCAATTACCTTCAGAGTATATATTAAAATCAATTGTATTCACAGTGATTACAGTTGGAGTTTGTTGATTTCTTAAAGATAAAATCATTAGGTTACCCCTCCTAACATAAAAGGAAGAAGGATGAACGTCCTTGTCTCATTGGTTTATGTTATTAAGACCATAGCCTGGCTTGTAGTACTTTGTTTCAAACTAATTATTGCAATCTCCAAGGTATTTTATAAGTTATTACAGTGAGGTCTGAAGTAAGTAACCAGTGAATGAATTAGTCCACCAAATATATAGGCTGAAGAATCAATAATCTTTCAATAGGTAATACCTCTGTGGAACTCAAAAATGAAGGAGGTGATAATAGGTATCCCAGTGTTATTAAATACCTCAGCAATTATCCTTTCTCTTTTCAAAAGGGAGTTTGCATTCAAGTATAATTAGTATACTGTCATCTTAAGGTTGTGTTGCAAGAAAAAGAGCTAACAGGCTTGTGATGCTTTCTTCTAATGTATCTGATGCTTTTCTTGTAGTTTATCCTGAAGACTTAGATAAATCTAGTATCTCTTCCCCATGATCATCTATCTCATTACAGAGAGATGTCATTATCTTTCATTCATCTAACAACTATCTCATGTTGATTCTAGCTTCTTTATACTATTCATAGAACATCTGAATTTCTAGCTGAACTTATTTTCAATATTCGTGTTGAGTTTGTACTTCTCCATTGTATGATCTTTTCTCTTAAGCCTTTAAGATTTTGAAAATAAGAGACTTAGCTCTTATACCAATTGTTGGAATTAATGGGAAGTGTGTAGTGAGAGGGGAGGGGTGAATCAATACCTCTAAAACTTTTGTATCCTTTAATCAATTAACCTTTTGTAATAAATTATATATCCATTCATCTGATCTATACTATCTGTATGTGAGTTATATAAATTCATAACATTAACATACATGTGAAAATTCATAGAAACATTCATGAACATAATTGACACATAACACAATATATAATATCGCAGAAAACTCCTGTTATGAAGTAAAAACTACAGTGGGGATGGCACCCACAAAATCTTTAGTATCTGCAGATTTGAAGGGGCTGACTAAGGATTACAATTTGATCACTTCTGATGATCTACCCGAATAAGAGTATCTGTGGAGGCTTGTTAAAGTCAACTCGGTCAAGAGCTTTAGCAACACTATTGAGTGTGCACTCAGTTAAGAGATTTGTAGTTTGACTGTTAAATCCACCTTCCTTGAAAGGATTTTGACACTTTGCTCCACTTGTTAGAATGATAGAAAATTACAATTTGACCTAGTAAATACAATCTCCTATTGTTGATACAGATCCATTTAATTTAAGATGAATAAGATTATCACCTAATGTGATTGAGTAATACCTCTGATTCTCGGTAGCCTCTGTTCTTGGTTCTTGCTAACCAAATTCACCTTTTGCTGTTATGGTTCTTGAAACTTTCAATCTGATCCATATATGTGCTCATAGGCTTCATTCATCCTCTCTTTTATATTCACATCTTTGTATAATGAATGATTTCATCATCTATTTATAAGATGGATTGACATCATCAAGTTTCATGAAAAATAGTGTTAACTATAAGATTAGGTTTACAAATTGTACCTTGATCTCCTAGTCTATGTGTTTTGAATCAGTTAGACTGATTAAAGCACTTACATTCATGTTTCTTGTCCCTAAAGAAATGGATTTAAAACAAATCAAGATCCTATAAATAGAATAAGACTGCTTTATCTGATGTGGAAGTCAAATCCAATTTTTGTGGGCTGCAACTAATTCTCAGTTCATGACGGTTGGTTATGCTTCTAAAATCAGTTGACTGTCATTCAGTTTTATTCTCTTGGTTTCTCTTTAACTATCTCTTTGGTTTGCACTTTATCTATCTCTCATTTTACACTTTATCTTGCACATTGGGCTCCTCTATCCGGTTCCTCTTTATCTTTCTACTTTACAATTTCGGTACACACACAAAGTTGTGTTGTTGGTTCTTTTTGTACTTAGTCATTTCGGTGATCTCTTTAAATCTAATTTTAGTTTTTCTCTTTATTTTGTGTTTCGGTGTATGCTTACTGAAAGTGTTTTTTGCATACTAATGGAAATTTAATGTCATCACTTTATGCACCTTAAAACAAAAAAAATTATTTGTTTAAAAATCTTCTTTGTATGTCATACTCCTACATATCACAAGATATGCGCTCCCAAATTTTTCAAGCATATGTACTATAACAATTATAATCATAATATTTGATAGAATTCCACCTTCATTATACTTTGATATATTCCCATACCCAATTCCATAGTTATAATTTATCACACGTAGGGAGAATGCTAGCAGAGATTGTTGAATCTAGCTTTACACCCGCCAATTGCATTTTCTTGAAATTTTCTATAGCTTTTTCAATAAATCATGTTTGTGCATATCCTGAAACTATTGGAAGCCATGAAACCACATTTTTTTGGAATTCCATGTTTTTTTTATGCTTTGATGGATGTGCATACCCTATTTTCAAAGCTTTCATTCTAACACAAATATCGATGCAAATCGATGGTGGAATCACATGAGAAGAATTTGAACATACTGGCATCATGCCTTTCCAATTTATTAGATTTTATATTTGGGGGGATCTTGGAGAGTGCCCATTATCTCTACAAGAAAAATAGAAAATATGGAATTTTGGTTTATGATAAGGTCAAGGATGCAAATGTAAATTTGAACTGTCGGTGATTAATAAAGCCTTATTAGTATTGATTCCTCAATCATTGAATTTTTTTATTTAGGACTTAGATTTGTTGGATGAAATTTTGAGACTAAAAATATTCACGATAGCAAATCGGGTTAATTTTTCCATCCAATTAGATATTTGGGAAAATAAAAATATTGATAGGAGAATGGACAATTTCTAGATGGAAGAATTACCTGGATATTTAGCCCATTCACCTGGCATTTCTTCACATAATGTCAGGAGATATCTTCTTTCACTTTCCTCCAGTATTTTTAATGGTGCCAACTTCATTGTGAAGAAAAAAGGACTGAAGAAGGATGGATCTGTAGAAATTATAGAAGGTTCATTCCCTTTGCATTGAGATCGTAGAATGACTTTTTTTTTTATCAATCTTTGTATGTTATTTTATGTACTTGTGAATCAAGAATGCAACCTTCTTGGTTGGTTTTGTTAATCTTGAGATACTGTACAACCTTTTAATTTCAAGACGTGCCTCATTTAGACACGTCACTACTAGCTTGCATTAGATGATGAACTCACCATTTAGTTAAACAGTTGGAATAATTTGTCACTATTTAGTTAGTATATTGGTACCTTCTTGCTCTCTTGGAAACTTATATTGACAGAAGCAAGTTTCCTTGTTTTATTCAATCTCTTCTCCAATTCCTACATTACCTCTTCTCTAGAGGTGTCTTCTAGGGGATCTTCCTATATAGAGGATTTTCCTACTTTATTTATCTTCTCCTTTTTGCGTTCATATTTATCTAGAGCCTTCTTGCTCTAGGACTTTGACCTTTTTGAACTCTTTTGAAGGAGGTGATAACAAATGTCATGGTTGCGGGCAATGACGTCTGTAGAAATGACCATGATGCCCACCTCCTCCAATGGGTCCCATTAGATCATAGAAAGATGTTGTTGACTTATTCCTTCAGCCTCATAGGTTGGTTCTACAATATCCTCTTCATCTTTAAACTTCTCAAAAATTTCCTAGAGTCTAAAGGCTTTCTTTTGTGGGGCGATCAGCCTGTAAAACTAACATCGCCTCCTATAAAAATACTCTTATAGTTCTGCTCATAAATTTTTGACATCGTGATTATGTGTAGGGTAGGAATTTAAAAAAATTCCTTTTATTTTCCTCTTGGTATCATAGGGATTCCTCTCACAATTGAACTCCCACAAGTTCAGGCTCTTGAGATCAAAAAATTCCTCTTTGGTTACAATAATGGAAGCACACTTGTAATTATCGAGGGAGAAAGGAAAATTTACCTAGGTTTGTGCTTCATGGTCATTAGTGCTTGTTCCTACAAAATTTGTTCACAAATTTTCAACAAAATTACCTTATCTGTACAATGTTGTGGAAGAAGGTAGGACTTCCCGATGAATCTTGTTATTCTTATGTATGTACAAATACTAAAATGGGTGAACCAACACCCCCATCCATCTTCTAGCACCATTGCATCCTTGGAGAGCCACACTTCAACATCTCTAGTTAACCTATTAATTCTATAAAAAAAATAAAGGTGTTCTTGATAGGATGAAAATTTATTGTGAACTAGGGGAGGGAATTATTTGAGTCATCTTCTTTGGTCCCCTGAGTTTCTAGGCATGTTTGGTGGTGGTTGAATCTAGCCACAAACAATATGATGTAATAAGTCATATAAAATTATTGGGAGTCAGCCTCACCGTCAACAATTGCTTGTTCAATTCATTTGAGATGATCCATACCTTATCAAAATACAAAGATCCATTGCAAATGCCTTCTAGGAAGTAGTACATCTAGTCCTAGTGGTTGTTCGCATCCAGCCTCCCGAAGATGTGGCTCAACATGATAATTATGGCTTGGATGGGTGGGAGGTGTTAGAATGAATTTAGAATAACTAAGAGGGGAGGGGTGAATCAGTTATCCTCAGGTCTAGATGTAGCAAATAAAAACTTTTTGTATTTTAGATTTACTCGGTAGCAGTAGCATATGTCAACAACTTTAATCAGGCAGTTTAATGTCTATTGAAATTAGCATGTAGAAACATAACAGTAAAAAAAACCATAAGAATTCATACAAGTTGACACAAGTATTTAACATAGAAACCCAATATGGGAAAACCACCAGTAACATGCTACCAAGTTTTCACTCTTCTAAAGTGAGCTCTGTAAGGAGCCAACCCTGTTAAAGGTTACAATAACACACTGTTAGGTGTGACCTGGTTAAAGGATTTAATCACCCTATCAAGAGTGGCCTTGTTAGAGGACTTAGAACATTCCACCTGAATGTCACCTTGTTAGAGGATTTATACAAATGAGTGTTAGGTCAACCTTGTTAAAGGAGTTAACTGATACAATGGTTAGAAAGTAATCAGCAGTTGTGATCTGATACATACAACTTACTTTGCAAATTTAGATCCAATTACAGCTCTGATGTTAACTTACTACATAGCCTGCATTGTCATTTCAACCTTCTGATCTACTTGGAAACCCGTCAAGCAATCACACATGCAACTCTCTGCTTCTGTATTCAGCCTTCTCTGCTAGATCATGCTAAACAGTAAATCAAATATGCAGCCCTTTTGCATACACATCCACTTCACATTCAGCAGCACACCTCTTGCATCCTAATTTAATAACCCCTTGAGGTTATCATATACCTCTCTGTCTAGGTCAGATAAATATTTTTCCACTTAAACAAGATCGTAGATCTTAGGTTAGGTTAGATCCAATGGATCATTCCATCTTTGCATTACATTTA
>MU226625.1:474381-486700 GCA_018584345.1 Thuja plicata
TCTCTAATTAAATCTTGAAACCATGCATTAATTATGGTTACCCATACATTAAATGACATGGATCAATATTTAATTAACATTACATATCCCAATAAAATTAACTAAGTTGGCCAGAGATCTCAAATCTTATCATTAATCCAATTATTGTAAGTCAACCAACATCATTGTTTCCACTCGGAAATTTCACTGGTGCTCAGCATTGAACAACTTTTGCTCATCAAAAGAAACTTTTCTTGGCACAAGCAACTTTTCTCAGCACAAGAAACTTTGCTCATCATAAGCAAATTTTCTCGGCATAAGCCAAACTTGCTTGGCACAGAACAGCCAGAAAAATTGTCTTTGAAAGATAAACAACTAATTACTTTGCCAGAGTGCCAACTGATTAAGTACCCTTTTAATTGGCTTAACTCAACCATTCACTTGGTCTTCTTGTTAACTCTTCTTCATCATCAGTAGATATGGTACTCAAATAGATAACAATAGTCTCACCAGTTAAGGTTTGACAACAATGAAAAAATAACAATTGCTTGCAATGTTACTTTCCAATAGGAGGAACTTGTTGGATTGTGAGATAGTATTTGACATGTTTACTCTGTCCTTCCATGGGTGAATGATATAGTTCTTATTCAAAAAAATTGTATTTTATGTTTCCCATGCTAAGTACTAGCCCATCGCATCCTTCTCAATCATGAAAGTGGGCTTATGCCTCTCTAGAAGTTGGAGGACTACATGGATCACATCCAAGGTAAAATTCATGATCTCCCTATTTTTGGTGTAGTTGCACATCCTCTCTGGGTCGGAGTAATGGTGAGAAAAAGTTAGGATCAGCTCTAGAGACATGAAGGATTGTGGGAAGGAAGCTACATGAAGGATCATAGATTTCTTCAACTTAGTGTAGAAGTAAGATCCTAAAGGTGGGTTCTCCATTATGGTACAAATGCAACTCAAATCGGCATCCTCAATGTCAGTGTCCATAATGTTTTGGACTTTGCTCTCAATCTTAGATATCTTGACCTGCATGTAGTATGCATACTTGATTATGGACAGGGTCTTATCCAACGCTAGCTCTACCTTACTCTTCTTTCTAGGAGGAGTTGGTGGTGTTGGCTCTTAGTTTACATCAGGTGCTTGTGCTACTGTTTCCATTTTTTTATCCCCTGCAAGTACAAGAAATGCATGAGTCAGTATCTTATAAAAACATCTTACTCTTTTACATAGTAGTACTTTGGAAATTAGGGTCTGGGGGTTTGGGTTTGGATATCCTGGTTTAAGCCTCCCTCAAGAATAAGGGATGGTCAGGAAGGGATCCTTGGGACAAAATGTTTGAAGATGCCTTTGTAAAACATTGGATTGCAGGAGACTGGGACTGAGGATACTAGATCAAGAATCTTGTCAAATCCTTCCTGGTAAGAAAAGGGTAGCTCGAGGATAAGGCCTATGAACTCAAAGGTCTAAAGCCTATTAAACCTTGATCATTCCTACCTTAAGGTGTGGTTTGGGCTTGGAATTTGGTTCCCAAATGGGGAGCTTCAGAAAGGAAGCTTCAGGAATCTGGGTGTGGAGATACATAATCTTAGGTATTCAACTTTTGGGGATGAGCATGATAAGACTCCTTGGCCAAGGGTTTTGAAGGCCAATAAATTAAAAATGTGCTTAGAACCACAGTTGATGGAGATGAGTGTAAACTCACCAGGAGTTGACTCAACTCTCATGGCATTCTACAACAAGGAAATTTCATCCAAGCCAAGGAAAACCCTAGCAATAAATGGACTTGTTCAACTTGGAAGGGGTATGCTAAAAATCATTGTTGGTGTGATGTAGAGAAATTTGGCAGAACACTAATATAACCCTAAATTACAGAACCCTAGAAATGATTCTTGACCTAAAAACATGCAAGATTACCACTCTAGGGAACAAGAAATCTCAAAAATGAAAAGTTAAGGAACCCTAACTCGACCAAGGCTCAAATTTCACATAAAAATCACTTATTTCTAACCTAGAGGTGAAAAACCTAAACTATGAAATGAAAGAACAAGAAACAAAAATGAAAATAGTGAAAAGCGAACGCAAAAATTCCAAACAGTCGATGAACAAATCCTTACATGTTTGAAATACACTCAAAGACAACCATGAATGCAAAAAAATCTTTGAAAATGAGGAAAAATTAGGGCTTTGAAAGGCTTTATCGCATTGAGAGCTCACAATCACTTTTTAATCACTTGGTGAGTAAAAATGACCTCCAAAAAGCCTTTTTAACATGTCAAGCTTGCTGCATTTAATGCACTATCTTTGGGCTGCTTACAAGTAGGATATGTGCGTAGAAAACTGGGGCTATAGGATCCAAATACTACAAAGAGTCTGATGACTTGACAAGCATTATGAAACCGCAAGGCCCAAGGATTTTACCAAAAAGGGGGAAAGCTTCAAAGTCATAGACTCCAAAGTGCTGAAAAGGAAACAAAACCAAGCAAACAAAAGGCAAGGGAAAGGAAGGAAAAATGAAAAAGGGGAACCGAACATTTTGCCAAACACAATGTTGGGACAGGTATGCAAAGCATAATAAATTCTAATATTTCTCACATTGTACCTTCTTTTTTTTTGTCCCCAAATGTTGTTTTTTACCTCCCTTTAGGTATATTTCCTTGACTATGAGAAAGACTATTTAAGTTGGTTTTGTATTCTAAAACTTTAAAAAAAAGGTATATACATCTATAGATGTAATTGTAGAATGATAATTAAAGATATGTGGTAGAAGATCATGTACTAATGACTAAAAATTAATATTCTTGGAGAATTTTTAATATGTTTGAAGTGATTGTAGGACATCTTAGGAAAATGAGACATATACAGGCATTATTTAAGAAGGTAAAAAAGAGATTTTCTTAATGAAAAAATTCACTAGAGTTTTCATCTATTTGCACAAGGTTATGTATTTACATATTATTTGCACAAGGGTATGTATTTACATATTATTTGCATAAGGTTTTGTATTTATATACCATTTAAAAAAAAATTATATTATTGTACGACTTATCATCACTTTTTTTGAGTTCAATATTATGTGATTGTAACTTCTATTTTAGACTCTATTGATAATCATTCAAGGATCAGAAGTTGTCATTAGTATACAAGGAAATAGTTTTGGACCATCAGTCACAGTGTACACCAAAAAATAGTTCACAAAGTAAAATGTGCACAGTAGATCATAGAGTAAACCGAGCACAGAATGTCTACAGAGTAAATTGAGCAGAATGATTACAGAGACATCACCGAGCATAGTATTACAGAGATGCCACTAAGCATCAATCTACCGAGAGACAAATTTTATTCCCGAGAAAAGTGGATTTGAGACACACGTCAGCTAAAGTACTTTAGTTTTAAATTATCTTTATGCTTAGTTGGAAAACTGTTTCTTAATGATCAAGAAAATCATAAGTGATGGATTTAATTAGTTTAACTTGTTGTATACATGCAAACTAGGAGATCAAGGTCAAGTTGTAAACCTTAGATCATTAGAGTAATCATGAAACCTAATTAGGTCAATACATTGTATAAATAGATGTAGTAATCAATAAATAATAATAATTTTAGCCGCAAAGGACATCTAAGGATTAGACAGAGGTTTTCATGCAGAAGAACATATAAAATAGAATTCGGTTTATCAAGAACTACATACAAGGCTAACGAGAAGAATAGAGGTATTATCAATCACCATAGGCGATACATATATTTTTTGAACTTAAAGGATCTATAATCAACAATTCAAGATTGCAAGATATCAATTCATAAGTATTTTTGTCTACTCTCTAACGATTGTAGAAAATAGAAGAAATCCTTCAAGAAGGTGGACTTAACAGTCTTATTGTAAATCTCTTAACCGAGTGCACATATACATTGTATTGTTGAAATATCTTAACCGAGTAGACCTAACAAGTCTAACATTTTACTCCTAAGAGGGTAATATCATCATAAGTCATCACAACTTGTAGCCTTAACTGACACCTTTCATTCTTCCGCAAGTGAAGCTTTGTGGGTTTCATCCCCACCACAATTTTTACCTTCTAACAGGGGTTTTGTGCATTATAAATTCTTGTGTCATGTGTAAATGAATTTCATGATTGTTTCTATGATTGTTTACATGCACTTACATTTATGTTATGATATTACATGCATAAGGTAGTAAAGAAACAATGGTCGGTAACACAAGAAAAGATTACTAAGGTTAATTGGTAAAAGTTTTAAGGGTATTGATTCACCCCTCCCATCTTAGTACACACCCTTCCATTATTATAACAATTGGTATCAGACCTACATCTCTTATTTTTAAAATTTTAATCACTTGAGAGAAAAGATCATACAATGGAAATGTATAAGCTTGACAAAAATATTGAGAATCAGAAATTGTAGATACAGATTTTCTTTGAGCAATACAAAGAAGCAAGAATCAAAATGAGAGAGTTATTGAATGAGAGAAAATCCATGGCATCTCGCTACAATGAAAATAAATATCATGAAGAAGAGATACCTGATTTATTTGATTCATCTAGATCTGAACCTGGTAATACATCTGACACATCTGAAGGAAACATTACAAATCTAAATGAAATCAATCAACATCTAACTGAATAAGTGAAGGTACTATAGATTGGTCAAGAGATACAGATGGTAAGAATGATTGATGTTATGAGTAATGCAAGACAAGCTAAACAAGAAATAACATTAGCTATTTATGACAGGAGAAAGATCACTAAGAAGTTGCAAGAGAAAGAATCTGAGATACAAAGACTTACTGAACATCACATTGAGATCACCAATCAAATAGTTCTTATGAGCCATGAGGCCAACCGAGTGAACATAGAACTTAATGGAAAATTGGAAGCTATTGGTGAACTAAGAGAAGAAAATGAGAAACTGAAGCATGAAGCAAGCATTCAACAACAACATAATGATATGATCAAGAAAGTTGAATACAGTACAAAAAGAATGGATGAATTTTTGAATGGACAAAGAAGACTCAACAACAATATCGGTTTAGGGTATACCGAGCATGAAGAATCATCAAAAAAAGTTGATCAAAGGGATGTCTACTCAAATCAAAGAGAAAATAAGTGTTCATGTAATCACTGTGGAAAACCAGGCCACACATCAAATGTTTGCAGGAGCAAAGATAAAGGTATTCCTAAATCTACTTCTACATTCATAGGTAATTGTTATAACTATAACAAGCATGGACACAAAGCACATGAATGCAGATCTAAGGTGAAAAAACAAAAGAAGGAATCCTACATGGAAAAATATTGTCCTACTTGAAAAATACATGGCCACACATCTCATGAATGCAGGAAAAATAAAAATCAAGTCTGGAAACCCAAAGACCAACAAAATTCATATTAACCGAGAAGATTCGGTAACTCATACGTTAACTCATATGTTTGGGATTACAACACTTGGGTAAATTGCACAACATGTGGTAGATATGGACATATAGCTGCTAATTGCATAAGGAAATGGATGAGAAGATCCAAAAACTAGACTAACTCTCGAATGGCATGCTTACACTGTCATAAGGTCAGTCACCTAAGCATGGACTGTAGAGACCAAGTGATAGAGTCAAGAACTTTTGCAAATGGAAGCACTATTGAAGACATCAGGAGAATGAGAAATCAAATGTGGAGTAAATCTTCAAGAAAAGATGATTTTGGAGCAATTACCACTGTAGGTGACACTTCATCCAATGGATCTAGTGAGTCCACCACCCCCACCTAAGAAAAACAAGTATAGAATTGTACTCTACAAAGTTATATTTTACATCAGTTCCAATATTCATTGAGAAAAATCCAAATTAGCATAAATGAAGATGCACTATGGTATTACTTGTTATGTTAATGTGAATCTAGTCTGATTGGTCAATATAAACCGAGCATACACTGCACGTCGGTAAACATGTGGGAGACAACTAAGTTGACACCTTGTATCGAGTATTGTATACTCACCAAGCTAAAGAATTTTGTGTTTTGACGGAGCATTTTTTTTTGTCGACTGAGAAGTAGGTGAATCATTTAATGCATCACTTAGGGCGCATTGTCTATAAAAGGGCCGACAATAGCTAATTTCATTCACCCAAGAATATAGAGCGAGAGAAGAGCGAAAGAGAGAAACTAAGAAGCGACAAAATTGCAGAGCTACCAATAAGATATTCAAATTCACTCTGATAGATTACGAGCATCCACAAAAAACATTAGGTGAGTATCTAGACTCACTGAGCTAACTATTTATTTACGGAGAAGCCCTAATTTTTCAAACAATGACAACTACATCATGGGTCACGAAGATCAATAATGCAAAGGACAAAAAGATAGCCTTGATAAAGAACTCGGCATGTGAAGAACCAAACTACAAGTTCTACCCTGAGGTTGCTGCTCAACCCGATGAAAAGGGATCATTTTCAAGTATTCCTCCTAGGGTTTTTCTATTTGAAGATATTCGTGCTTACATTCACTACAAGGTTGCAAATATTGGAGACCTTGAGATTTAGGAAGCTTACCAGAATCTATGTAAGGATGGAAACCTATGGGATGAGTATAAGCACATAGAAGTGAAAGGGTTAACCAATGCCCTACTATTCCCAAAAGATTTTATAACTAAATGGATACAGATAGTACTCAACCAAGTACATGATGGGAAAATGTGTCTAGATAAACCCAAACCAATCACAAAAGATGTGATTCATGCAGTGACTAGTTATCCCATAACCGAGAAGGAAAAATCCCTAAAGCATCCTTCACACCCCGACATTGAAAAACTAACTGGAGCCGAAAGGGATGGTACAAGGTTGAAACTCAATACAATCACTGAACCTGAGATGAAATTTAGTGCATGTGTACTTGGGTACAAGATATTCCAAGCTAGTAGAATGAACAACATAACATGTGGAGCAGTTGACACTGCATATAAAATTGTGAAGAAGGGATTGCAATTAGACATATCCGAGCTGCTACTGAAGCAACTGGAAGAGAATATGAGAACAATTACATCAGCCAAATCTAACACATGTAATTTTGGTTCCCTCCTTATGTGCACATTCTTCAATTTGTATAACTTCTTTCCTTCAGTCGGTAATTTCACTTGGGACATAAACCCACCAATGACTGCATAGATTAGTGATTTCATTAAGCCACTAGGAGACAATTTCATACCTTTAATGGATGGCTACTTTGCCACATTCAAGACTAGAATGGAGAAGAGGATGAGACTCCTTGCTCAACTAGTGGAAAAATACAAAGATGAGATATGTTTTGCAGTTGACACTCGTTCAACACTCATCAAACTTGCACAACCAAGAACAACATGGCTACCACAACTAGAATATGAAATTGACATTGATCAAGATACAATAGCTATTGAAACTCTACTAAATGAGCCAGTGGATAAAACCTTGAAAAGATTTGGAATGTATGAGGAAGCCAAGTCTAGAATCAAGACTGGTATAGTAGTGAAGAAGATAGACAGGAAGAAGACAAAAATAATGACCACTCTTTAAAAGAAACTATTAGTAAATGATGAAGAATTAGAACAAATAGAGGATATCACCGAGGGACAGTCACCTGTCGGTGAAACTAAAGAGATAAGTGATTCAAATTATATTGAATCAGATGCACCACCTATCAAGAAAACAAAGGTTACAAAGGTGATAGTTGCATCAAGAACAAGGAGCAAGACAACAAAAGAGGTAGACTCACCACCCTTGAAGAAAGGAACTATGAAAACTTATATGAAAAGAAAGAATACATCCTCAACCAGGCAATTAGGACCGAAATAGAGAAGGAGATATCTAAGAGGAAGAGAAGATAAGGATGATGTAGAAAAGGATGAAAGAGAACATAGAATATAGGAAGAGAAGGCCAAAATTCTAAAGACAATTGATGAAATTGAACAATCAATCATCAATACAGGTAGTATATCAAATAATAAGATTAGACAATGGATACATCTGTCTACCAAGGACCATAATAAATTAGAGGATGCAATCATTAAAATGATGGTAGCATACAAGTATGTACCTCTATAATTTTAAAGTCATATTCTACAAGAACTAAATGATAAGATATCAGCCTGGTGGACATATACATTACACACGGAGAAACAGATGGAGAGATCCCTAGTTACATTCATGCCCGAGTCAGCAGTTGAAGAAATTGAATCAACAATGTAGGAGCATGCAAATAAATTTTCAGCTAAGACAAGAGCATACAAAGTACTACAAGACATGTTAGAAGAGATTGATGTAGAAAGCAATAAGATTTGGACACAAATATTCAATCCACCCGAACAGGTACTAGCTCTACCCGAGATAGCTCACAATGAGGAGAAAGATGCCACACAGAGTCCTGAACATATTTTCATCAATGAAAACAAGTATGTCAATCCGATTGACTTGACAATAAAGGAAAGTAAGGTCATGGATGATATACCTCAGGTATTTCAAACATTAGGAGAAACATCCGACATCACTATAAAAGATATAACTCATATTGATTTTGATGATCATCCCAAGAATGATGAAGATGTAAGTATTTCCACCAAGCAAACTAAGGAACATGAAACTACAAATGTTGCATAGGAAAATGTACCAAGTAACATGCCTTTATTGATACAAGCTAACAATATAATAACTAAAGCTAAGGAGAAAACACCTGAGCCTGAAATAGACACACCAATGGACAAAGGTGATGAAAAAGGGGAAAAGGAAAAGATAGATAACAGTGAGGAAATGTTGAGTGATAAACCCACCAAGGATAGTGGAATGGAAGGAAAAATTGCAAGTCAAGACAAGGTTGATGTAGAGATGTCTACAACCGACCAACAGGTATTGACCGAGCCACCTAGCAGAGGCACCACACCTCACAAGCAATCAATGATAGAAATAGAGCAACAAAAGGCTCTTGCTATCATACCTCACTCCCCTACTATCAGCAACATACCAAAGAAGAAAAAGAACAAGAAGAATAAAGCACCAGCAACACTTGATTAGATCATTGACATACCTGACTGTGATCCAAGAATACTAGATCCTGAGTCACTAACAAAGTATGGTGAACTATGCAAAAGGAAGGAAATAAAGTATAAGCTCAAGAAGGAGCACAAAAATTCACAAGTCCTGGATACTACAAAGGAAATCCTATTGCAAATAGTACCTGACACACAAATTGATCAAAATGCACCAATCCTTGATCAACTAGAAATTCTGACCGATGCCATAACATCACAGAATGTAGAAGCCAAAAAGTTCATTGAAGAATGTGCAGAAGAGAAATGTCACTACAAGCTAACCGAAAAAAATCAGCTAGGAAGTGGCAAAGAACAAGGTAAAACTGTCTGAGCTAGTAACTACACTAGAACCAACCATATCAGAAGTAGATAACTTAGTTCAAAAGTTGTGCACGCTAGAGAAATTCACTACCAAGCATAAAGAAAAGGTTGCTAAACTAAATGAAGATATGAAAGCTAGTGCACAAAGTCTATCAACCGATCCAAATGCATTCAAACTGCATTATGAGAAAATTGTAGAATCAAAACGGTTGAGACTTGAAATTCAAAAGGAAGAAAGAAAAATTAGAGATGAAGTAAGTGAGCTCCAAGCTATGTTACTACCGAATTTCACATTGTTTCTACAACACATGACTTTGGAAAAGACTCTAATTACCACCCCAAAGATGTCAGACACAGAGAGTATCTATGACATTCACACCAGAATAAATTTGGAGCATATGACCCTCACACACTTCAAGGATAAATGGGACAAGTTGGTGACATCCATACAAAAATATCATTCACACATATTGAACAAGTTGTAAGTACTACATCTTTGTCATTAATTTCAAAGAAGGGGGAAAATGAAAGTACAAAAAGGGGAAAATGAATGTACAAAGGGGGAAAATGTACCAAAAGGGATGTACCAAGGAAAAACATGTACAAACATTGTACCAAGGCATGCACATAGGGGGGGTCATTGAAAAGGTAATTACACTTGCTGTATGCACTGTACATAGCATTTTTTGATACTAATGCCAAAGGGGGAGATTGATAATCCTTAAAGGATCATAAGTTGTCATTAGTATACAAGGAAATAGTTTTGGACCATTGCTCACAGTGTACACTGACAAATTGTTCACAGAGTAAACTGAGTAGAGTAAATCATAGAGTAAATCAAGCACAAAATGTCTACAGAGTAAACCAGGCAGAATGGTTATAGAGACATCACCAAGCACAGTATTACAGAGATGTCACCGAGCACCAGTCTACCAAGAGACAATTTTATTCCCGAGAAAAGTGGATCTCAGACACACGTCAGCTAAAGCACTTTAGTTTTAAATTAGCTTTATGCTTAGCTAGAAAATTATTTCTTAAGTATCAAGAAAAGAACAAGTGATGGATTTAACCAGTATAACTGATTATATACATGCAAACTAGGAGATCAAGGTCAAGTTGTAAACCTTAGATCATTAGAGTTATCAAGAAAAGCGTGAAACCTAATTAGGTCAATACATTGTATAAATAGATGTAGTAATCAATCAAGAATGATGATTGTAGCCAAAAAGGACATCTAAGGATCAGACAGAGGTTTTCATGCAGAAGAATAGATAAGGAAGAATTCAGTTTATCAAGAACTACATACAAGGATATCGAGCAAAACAAAGGTATTATCAATCACAATAGTTGATACATATATTTTGTGAACTTAAAGGATCTGTAATAAAAAATTCAATATTTCAATCTATCAGGTCATAAGTTTTTTTTTCTACTCTCTAATAATTGTAGAAAATAGAAGAAATCCTTCAAGAAGGTGGACTTAACAGTCTTGTTGTAAATCTCTTAACCAAGTGCACACATACATTGTGTTGCTGAACTCTCTTAACCGAGTAGACCTAAAAAGTCTAACATGTTACTCCTAATAGGGTAAGATCATCAGAAGTGATCACAAATTGTAGCCTTAACCGGCACCTTCCAGTCTGCAGATAGTGAAGCTTTGTGGGTTTCATCCCAACTGCAGTATTTACCAAGGGTTTTCTGCATTATCAATTCTTGTGTCATGTGTAAATTGTTGGAATTAATGGGAAGTATTATTGAGAGGGAAGGGGTGAATCAGTACCTATAAAACTTTTAACACCTTTCATAATTCATCATTAGTAATCATTCATTACTGCATTACCGACCATTACTATTGTTCTTTCTTATGCATGTATTGTTCATTTATAATCTTTAATAGTTTACTGTTAATCTCTAAGTTCTGTTGATGATTAGTGACCAACACTTAGTCATTCACCTAGGCAGTTTTAGTTGGCTATCACTGTGGCCGAGCTAAAACTATGCAAGGCCGAGCAACATTGTTGAGCGACAGAGAAGTCAAGTGTCGAGCAGAATAGTTTTTGTATACATGTCTAGAATGATTCAAAATTTGAGGATAAGTGATCAAGCCGACTTCTATAAGACTTTTTGGGCCAACTTATGTATGGATTTAATATTCTTCTATGGATTTAGTTATGCATTTAATTTTTTTATCCTATGCATGATCTATTGTGTACATTAATTGTAATACCATCAAGGTATGGGTATTAGATCTTGATCATTGATCTAGATCTCACTATCAGACTTGAACAGATATATTAGATAGCTTTGAAACCCTATTGTGTGTGTGCAAGAAGAGAGCAGAAGAAGTGTTTGGTGACTGCATTTTTGAAGTGAAATGCACAGAGGGTTATTTTGTTAAGAAGCAGAGATCAGGTAGAGTGACAACACAGTGAACAACAGAGTAAAGTTATATCAGATTGTGAGATCATAGAAGGTACTGGAAAGAGGAGATCCATCATCAGCATCTAAGTGCATAATGAAGGATCAATACTTGAGACATTCTAATCATTGTATCAGGTGAAAATCTATTAACAGAGTGGTTCTAGCAGACCTTTCTAAATCTCCTAACATAGTGCTTACTTTATTGTAAGTTGAAATCCTTTCACAGGGTAGATTGTAATGATCTTTAGCTCTTAACTGGGCAGACCTTTAACAGGGTAGATTGCATTTTGTAATCAACTTTTGTAGCCTTAACAGACACACTTTATTACTGTAGTAGTGGAGAATTTTGTGGGTGTCATCCCCACCCCATTTTTACCTATTTGGGTTTCTAGGTTACCAAGTTCTTGTGTTATGAGTTATTTATTTCATTGTGTGGATGCTATGTGATATTACATTAGACTCATATATGTATGAATGTGGATCAATTTGTTTTAAGTGTTTAATTTTGAAGATCTGATTCACCCCCCCC
>MU226625.1:487239-501459 GCA_018584345.1 Thuja plicata
AAAATCAACTACTACTTGTGAATCAAGAGATCAGTAGGAAAGACTTGGAGATTGTAAATCTTAGATCTGAGAACAGTCAGTTGAAAGATGAATTGAGATCTGAGAAAGAACTTAATAACAGAGTGAACGATCTAAGTGTAGCTATGAGCTACTTTGAACAACTGGTGGAAGCATCAAGGAGACCTAAAGATTCTTCTGGATTAGGTCACACTGAACAACATACAACCACTGAAGAGAGAGAATCATCTAAGACAGATGAAAGAAGATATGCAAAGCCAAGAAATAACAAACCTGTTTTGCACCACTATGGGAAACTAGGTCATACAGCAAAAATTTTCCAAAGAAAGAATGGTAAGTCCAATCCTAAAACTAACTTCAATGGTTATTTCTTTAACTGTGATAAGTTTGGACATCAAGCACGTGAATGTAAGACAAAGCCAAGCAACACATCTAGACTCAATGGTAATTGCTATAACTATCACAAATATGGTCATAGAGCACAAGATTACAGATCTAAAGGTAAACAACAGTGGACATCAAAGGCACAAGAGAAATCACCAAGAAAAGGCAATACTTACAAGTGGGATTACAACACATGGCATAGTTTTCATTACTGTGGTGAGTATGGACATATTCCAAAAAACTACATAAGGACACATTTCAGAGGAAATTATAAAAGTTGGATGAATGGAAGCTTAGTTTGTCACAGTTGTCTGAAAATTGGTCATACAAGGAAAGATTGTAAGACTAGGGTACTTGCTCCTACAGTTGAGCAGATTAGAGCACAGATGAACAAGACATGGGTTAAGAAGTCTGAACCATGCAGCAGTGAAGCTAGTGAAGCCGAGGTCACCCAATCCAATGGATCAGGTGATCACATCATCTCCAACAAAGAAAAAGAGGTATGTAAGGAACTACATCTAAAATTCTTATCTTACATCAGTTCCTAACATGAAATGTACCAAAGTCCATATTTGCATATGTTAAGATGCACGAGGACATATTTTTTAAAGACAAATGCCGAGATGAGCCAATTGCACTATAGGTGCTGAGCACTAATCATGGACACTAAGGCCGAGTTCTTTAGTGTGTGTCGAGTTTTGTTGGCCGAGTCAGTTTTGTGAAATCCGAGTTTAGTAAGCCGAGTGGGATGCAAGTTGTGTTAGAAAGCCGAGGACAACTGGCTTGCAGTAACTCAACAGGCAGAACATTCATTGCTTACCTACCTTGACCCTTCAAAGCCTATAAAGGATGAACAGTTGATACTTCATTTTTACCTTGCAATTTTTACTATTTACGGAGCAATTGAAGTAATTTGAAGAATTGATCTTAACAAAGTTAGCATCGAAGATTTCGTCAGCGTGCTGTCGGCAATCCTAAGGTGAATAGTGGGAAGCGTTACTTGTCGAGGTACTCTATTCTTCATCTTTTGAACCCTAATTTCAAGATTATGGCTACAAGTTCTTCCACACCAGCTAAGAATATGGAGGGAGAACAAGAGAAAATTCAGTTAGTACGGAGTGATAAATGTGCACCTCTCAACTTTTGAGCCATTCCTGAAAGTGAAATTCAGAGTGATTTAATGGGAGCCCTCTTATCTATTCCACGCAAGGTACCTATGATCCATGATGTTCGATCGTGTTACATGGTTAAGATTGGTGAAGTAGGTGATAGTGAATTGAGGAAATCCTACAGCAAATTGTGTGTTGATGGAGTTCTGAAGGGAGAATTCAAACATTTAACAGACAAAGGGTTAACTCGTGCCCTAGATTTTCCACAAGGTTTCAAAGATGAATGGATTAAGGTTATCCTTAGTTGAGTTCATGATATGTGTATGTGGTTGGATAATGGACCAGTCAAGATTACTAAAAACATGATTCATCGAGTGACTGGATATCCTATAGTAAATGGAAAATGGACAATGAGGGATAACAGCAAAGAAGAAATTACACTGAACACTGGAGCCGTATGGAACAACAGAGGTATGACTATCTCTACAATTAAGGACCTAGAGCTTGATTTTGGAGTAAGAGTAATAGCACATAAGTTCTATCAGTCAAGTAGATTGGATAGTGTTCCTTGTACAGCCATTGATCAGGCATGGAAATTTGTTAAGAAGAATCATACATATGATCTTGCCGAGCTATAGCAGACACAATTAGCCGAGAACCTAGCATCAATCAGAAAGGCTAAAAGTGCATCATGTAAGTTTGGTTCCTTACTAGTCTGTATATTTTTCTACATTTAGGATACTGTTATGCCCTGCATCCCCGTCCCTACATTTTGTGTGCAAAATGTTGGGTCCCCCTTTTTTTTCTTTTGTTTGTTTTTTCTTGCGGCTCTTGCTTTGTCATTTTTCCCTTTTGTTTTCTTTCTCTGGGGTTTTCTTCCCCATTGTTGTGTTTTGTTTGTTTGGTTTTTCATCTCCGGGACTTCAGTCTCGGAGGTCGTTCTTCATTGGGAGCCGGACTCTGGACTCCGGGATTCTTCGCCATGATGTTCTTAAGGTTATCGTCGCGGGGAATTCCCGGGCCTAGGATCCGGAGGTTTGCTTGTCTAGAGATTGCCAGAAGGAGGTGGATTACCCTTTTTACCATGGGTATAAATAGAACTTATATGTCACTTTCACATTTACCGTGATTAAAACACTCGAGCACTCAGAGCAATTTTAGAGCAATTACAGAGCGATTTGCAGAGAGTTAGCGATAATTAGTGCTTAACACTTCCATCCTTATCAAGCGATTGTGAGTGCTTTGTGGTGGTGGGTTGTGACCGTTTGACAACTGTAGTTGTTGCAGAGCTCCCGTGGTAACTTCCTCCTTTCCTCCACCTTTCGGCGTTCTCAGGTTGGTAACTCTGTTCCCGCCTCTTTTCTTTTCGCTTGCCTAGTGTTTCTTCTTCATCATTTGTTTGTTTGTTGTCTTTCTGTTTGTTTGTCTTCTATTTTCTAGTTTTTCCACCCATTGGTGGGTCGGCTTTTCCAGAGGGTTGTTCGCCCGCTGTGCAGAAGTGGTCGATTTGTAGAATAGGTAGATAGTTGTTTATACTTTGTGCCTTTCCTGGGTTCCTGCGGATGTCATTCTGTGATGTATATATGTGTATATTTATCTATAGTTGGTGTATATCCCTTTGTTCTCATGTATATATCCCTCAACTTTCATGTATATCCTTTCGAGTGACTTGGCAAGGTGGTCAAGTCGCTTATGTTGCTAGTTTTCCGCCCATGAACTCGTTTTGGGGCAGAAAACCACCTGTTTGAAACTCAGCTCTCATTTGTCCTAGATAGTTTCCATTTGTTATGCCCTGCATCCCCGTCCCTACATTTTGTGTGCAAAATGTTGGGTCCCCCTTTTTTTTCTTTTGTTTGTTTTTGCTTGCGGCTCTTGCTTTGTCTTTTTTCCCTCTTGTTTTCTTTCTTTGGGGTTTTCTTCCCCGTTGTTGTGTTTTGTTTGTTTGGTTTTTCATCTCCAAGACTCTGGTCCTAGAGGTCGTTCTTCGTTGGGAGCTGGACTCCGGACTCTAGGATTCTTCGCCATGATGTTCTTAAGGTTATCGTCGCGGGGAATCCCCGGGCCCGGGGTCCAGAGGTTTTCTTGTCCGGAGATTGCCAGAAGGAGGTGGATTACCCTTTTTACCACGGGTATAAATAGAACTTATCTGTCACTTTCACATTTACCGCGATTAAAACACTCGAGCACTCAGAGCAATTTTAGAGCGATTACAGAGTGATTTGTAGAGAGTTAGCAATAATCAGTGCTTAACACTTCCATCCTTATCAAGCGATTGTGAGTACTTCATGGTGGCGGGTTGTGACCGTTTGACAACTGTAGTTGTTGCAGAACTCCCATGGTAACTTCTTCCTTTCCTCCACCTTTCGGCATTCTCAGGTTGGTAACTCTGTTCCTGCCTCTTTTCTTTTTGCTTGCCTGGTGTTTCTTCTTCGTCGTTTGTTTGTTTGTTGTCTTTCTATTTGTTTGTCTTCTATTTTCTGGTTTTGCCGCCCGTTGGTGGGTCAACTCTGCCAGAGGGTTGTCCACCCTCTGCGCAGAAGTGGTCAGTTTGTAGAATAGGTAGATAGTTGTTTATACTCTGTGCCTTGCCTGGGTTCCTGCGGATGTCATTCCATGATGTATATATGTGTATATTTGTGTATAGTTGGTGTATATCCCTCCATTCCTATGTATATATCCCTCAGCTTTCATGTATATCCTTTCGGGTGACTTGGCAAGGTGGTCCAGTCGCTTGTGTTGCTGGTTTTCCGCCCGTGAACTCGTTTTGGGGCAGAAAACCACCTGTTTGAAACTCGGCTCTCAGCCAGTTTCAAATAGGTGATTTTCTCTCTCTTCCATAAAACCAGTCAAACACTCATTTATTTTCCATGCGCACAATCAATTCCAGCCAAGTGGCCTTCACTTTTTGTGCATTCAGACAGTTGGCTCTGCCGTCATCGCCATAACTTCTATTTAATACCTATGCACATGGCCCCCACATGGGCTTGATGACTTTCCTTTTTACACGTCCTCACCAATGGTTACTTCTTCGGGCTCCGGTTCTCCTACCATCATCCATCCCGTGTCTTTACCAAGTGTGATAAAATCCACAGACCCAGATGTTCAATAAAATCTTAAGTTTTGTGATGCGTGTGCTTTTTGGGATTTTTGTGAACGAAACTAACTTTTCAGGAAAAACAAGCATCACGGTGGTAAGATCTCCGGACCCCGGAATAATTTTTTGTTAATACGTTCTGACAGTCGCTTTGCCTTGCAGGTTCCTGGAGTTCATTTCCCAAACATGTCTGAAGCATCTTCATCCTCTCCACCCGGAAGTCTAGAGCTACCTTCCGCGGCAGCCACCAGGGTGGCAGTAAAGTCCAAAATGGAGAAGGCCCTGGAGAAGATGCCCCTGACTATGAAGTTCATGCAGGACAATGTCATTATGGGCTCAAAGATCGAGTCCAAGGTCAAACTTATTACCGACACCAGCGTCGGAACATGGTCAGAAATGCAGGCCTTAGTGAAAATAATGTACATCCAGCGATAGGCTGGAGATCAGCTAGCAATCAATGTCGGGGACTCCAGAATCCTCAAGGTAGTTTTTTCCCATGCTCTGTGCAATCTCTAGAGCTTATCTTGATGCTGGCCACCAACTACAACTCTTCTGTTCGGGCTGTCATGCTCGCAACCGCAGAACCAACCGGATACCCTACTCCTCTTGTATCCCTTGACCCAATCACATTCCAGGAAGGTCTAGGAATCCCACAATTTTCCAAGGCCTTAGTGGTTACAAGGACTGATGCCTTGGCCCAATTCACACAGCTGGAGGATGCCTCCCGAGTATACATGAACACCCATTGGCTCAAGGTTCCAAAGAGGGACCCCAAGAGGATGAAGATAGAAATTCCCCGCTCTGAGTTCAAAGAGAGCATTCAGATGGGAATGATAGCATTGGCCTGGGTCTTTAGGAAGCCCTCCGCCCAAGAGTTTGCTAAATGGATGCATTACTTCCTCCTTGGCATCTCCACCAAGGGAGGATACTTCAACTGGGCAACCATAATTTCCAACCATGTCGACTCCCAGTTCCTCCAACTAAACAGGAAGAAGAAATTCTACATGTCTTCCTATGTTTTCTAGGCCCTGGCGCAGCAGAGGCCCCACGTCCATGGCCTACTTACAGATGGCATGCTTGGGATTGGCCTAAGACAAAAGGCACTGTGGGACCATTTCCCACAATTTTAATGGGAGGCCAGCTTCCCCATTTTTTATTGGTTAAACGACTCGTTCATTTATTATCATCTGCTCACACCCACCCGGGATGCAGGATATCGCCTATCCTCAGAGGTGATAAATTTGGTCCATAGTTATGGACACTACTACATCCAGTTCCAACAGCACACTTACATCAGGGTCACGGGCTTCTCCGGGAAACCCTACTTGTTTCCCAAACACTGTGGGGACAAGATCGTGCTCTTGGAATACTGCATGCAAATAATGGAGGTGCATGCCCTCTTTGCCTTGAAAAAGATACCCAACATTCCATTCCCAATCACCTGTGGGAACTACACATGCAGCCTGGCTGCCGCAAAGGAGGTGGATAATGAATTAAAAAGCTACAACTTGGAGGAATTTTATTTGGCACGGAAAAATTTTGATCCGCACGGAAAGATTGCAATGGCACTGCCCCGGGCTTCAGAACCCCATCGCATGCATATGGAGTATTTTTGGGCAGATTGCCAAGATGACATGGAGGTGCGGAGCTGGCACTACGTCAGAATGATAGCTGGCATGATGCAAAAGTTGAAGCTCTGGAGGTTCCCAGAGGATTTCTCAGACGCCGCCCCCACTATCGACCCCCAGTACAAGGCAAAGGGGATCGATATAAGGACTCTTCCACCAGTAAATTGGGATGCTCAGGAAGGGCCTACAATTGAGGACTTCACTCGAGAGGTGGTCTAGCAGAGTCATGCCTATTTCAAAAGGGTGTGCCCCGGAAGTGCCCTTCGAGCAGCTCAGCCGGCACCAAAATTAACTTCGGGGGTTGGGACTTCTTCGCAAAGAGTAGAAAAAGGAAAAGAGATAGATACAACCCCTTCTACGCAAGAAGTCCCCATAAAAGAGAAAATAAAACAATCAGTGGTAGCCTCCCAGCAGATGAGGGAGAAATTAATAACATGGCTGGCCACTCCACCACTCATGGCCGGACCAATTCGCCCCTATTCCTCCCCGTCGCTAGCAGCCTTAATGGTAAAGGCAACGGGGGTGGATCCCACAGAAGCGGCATCAATAAGGGATGTGGGGCCACCTTTGGTTACCCGGAGAAAGAAGAGGCTTAACAAAAAGCCTAAGGTAGAGCCGGGGTTGGGAACATCCCAGGCCCAACAAGTAGAAATCCTCTCTTCCAGTTCCTCGGAGCTGGAGAAGGAAACAAAGGCTGCTGAAGTCCCGTCCAATCCCCCTCTGCAGGAGGAATTTGATGTCTTTGTAGCCGACGAGTTTGGAAACTTGTAGGGGGACACTAGACAAGTAGGGGCAAAAGTCCCAGAGGCAGAACAGGAAGCTGCAGAGCAAGAAGCCCCTGAACAAGAGCCAGTGCAAGAGTAGGAAAAGTAGGTGGAAGAAAGAGAGCCAAAGCCAGAGATTTCCTCCGAGGCTCAAGAGATGCAGGGTCCGGGGGTGGACCAACAAAGGCAAGGTGAACAAATGGCTTCTGCTGGGGAAACCGGACCTTTAGGAACAACCGTAACCCCAACTGCCACGTTCCAAGGGCCACTCCCGGGAGAAACCTTTGGGCAGGTGATAACCACGGCCCAAACTTTAAATCTCAGCCCAACACCTCCCCTACTGCCAAAAGATGTACCAATGGAAGAAAAAACCCCAGCAGTAGAGGCCGAGCAACAACAAGAGAAACAAGAAGAGCAGCATGAAGAAGAAATCCCCGAGGAAGCCTACCAAAGTCCAGACAAAGTAATAGATACAGAGGACAAGGCTGAGGAGATGGAGGTTGCTAAGGAAAATGTTTCTACAGAAGAAGACACAAGGAAAGGGATGGATGAGGTCCATGCCGCTGAGGAGCAACAGCCGTAGGACACCGAGGAAGAACTAAGGGAACATATTCTAGTAGGAAGGCCACCCCTACCGCCTCAGTGGTTAATAGAGAGCAGAAAAAGAAAAGCTCCGTCCACTCCTGTGACTCCTCTCTCCCTAGCCAAAATGAGGGCTCAGGTCTAGGCCCTGCCAAAGGCCAAGAAAGCCTGGACAGTTCATACTCTTTGAACTGGGCTGGGTGGAGAAATAGTTGTCATTGTGGAAACACCTCCCCTAGGCACTGATGAAGCAACCACATAGCCCAGAGATTATAATGCTGCAGAGGTATCACTTGGAAAAAGGGGAAAACAGGGCGAGGTGGACTTGCTGAAGGAGGCAATTAGGGCAGTGGAATCTCGTTATGAGAAAGAAGCCCAGAGGCTCAAAGCAGAAAAGGCAAAGAACACAAACCTTATGAGGTTGCTCACTAAGCTGGCTTGACCCATCAATGCCACTCCTCTGGAGGCCTCCACCTCTGAAGATCTACCGTAGAGTGACATAGACTCCCTGTGAATAATGAAGAAGAAGGCCCAGGCAGTGGACGAGTGGGTCGCCCTGCAAATAGGAAACACCTGACATTTTCTGGTATCCACCCTCCCAAATTTATATACGGCAGGGCATGTCATACACCAGGCGGAGACTCTTATTGACCTGTGGGAGGGTGATATCAAGAATTATCAAGCATGGAAGGTGGAGCTTGAGGAACTCCTTAGCCTGGGAGAGGAAATAATTTCTGATTCCAAAATTCTAGGGGATGAGTCATTTGATTTTGTGAGGACCCAACACTCCAGGCTTGACCTCACATTGGAGGTAACCAAGCAATTGGTAGGGACTCTGCAAGATAAGGTCAACGCTGTAAAATATTCTTTCAATTTATATAAGTCTTTTGTAATAAAGACTTCCGGGGCCGACCCCCTCAGCGTAGATACATGTACACCAGAGGATTCAATTTTGGGGAGTTTTGATGAAATAATGAAGTCCTGGTATCAATCCCCGGAGGGAATAGATGGGGCCCAAATGAAAAAATTAACTCGCATGGTGCTTAGTGGTCACGACGCGGCAAAAATGGCCGATGAATTTAAAGAGAATGTTCCAGACCTGGGGGAACAGATTGAAGTGGCTAAGTACCGAAGGGCCAGCCTAAGAGATGTAGACGAAGATGGCATTTCTCGCCTCCTCCAGGCTTTCAATGATAATAAACAACCTTGAGCTTTCTCCGGAGGCCGGGGAAAACTCAAACATTGGGTATTCTTTATTCTTTTGAGGACGTAAGTTCCTGGATCCCGGAGTCTCAGATCCAAAATTTTATATTCTTTCAAGTGATCCGTGTCCCGGTCCCCGAGGCCGACTGGTCACTTTCAAAAGTGGTTAATAAAGGCTGTCAGAAGGTGGTTGGCTACATCAACGGGGCATAGACTCAACAGTTGGTTTTCTGACAGGATGGTCTTCTCGAGGCGTTGTTCAGAGGTACACCTAGCACATTGGAGACAGGGCACCGCATTTCCCATTTATGAGGCATGTAGCCTTGATCCCTGGGGGACCTACTTTCTTCCTTCTCCTTCCTGGCTCTCTTCTCGAGGCTGATTCTTCCTCTGTATATTCTTGTCTCATTCTTCTGACATGGCAGGCCTATTCCGTCTCAAGGTTTTTTGTAGGGTGGCACAGGTAGTACCGACCCCCAGATATTGTATTTTATTGAAACATGATGTAAAATAGGGTCAGGGTTAGAAGAGAATTGTATAAATAGCCAGACCGGCCCATTTCCAAGGGTCGGCAAAATTGATGATTTTGTTGTCCACAGTAATAGAAAGGCGATTTCTCATTTTTTAGTTGCAGAGCTCAATGCTCTATTGTTCTGTTTTCAATAGTCAGACACTCCCCTGGAGCCACCATTGTATCACGCACTAGTGCTTGCTGGAAGAGACATTAATGAAGAAGGAAGAATTCTTTGCAATGATGTTGTTGGCATTCCTACTTCTGAGTTAATGGTATTTCATGTTTTATGTTCTTTATGTCTTCTACTCTGATATGTTAAAATAGATCAATGACCTTTTTACCCCCACTACTGATAAAATACTAGCTGATGGTTATGTATTTCTTCAGTATTTAGTGTATTATGTCAGAGTATTATTGATGTTCTAGACGTTTAAACATGACTATAGTTAGATGAAGTGTTTCTAACCCTGCAGGATCTTTTTTATTTTATTTGCTAAGTGTAGAATGCTAGGGGAAACCTTACCTTATTGAATCTCCGGAGAGAATGAGTTGAAGAAACCAGTTATCCCCCTCAAAAATAGTCACTCCTCCCAACCGAGCCCCACACCGTCGTGACCCGACACCCAGGTGCTTGAAGGCCCAGGGAATCTCACTTCCCCGAATTACCTTTGCAGGCGGAGTTGATCGGTACCTCCGGTATCTGGTGACAACTTATGACTGTTGGTAGACCCGGTCAGCAAAACCCCATAAACAGATATATTTCTTACATTGGGAAATATTGTTTGGAAAAATGATAGACCCATTCCAGTTCAGATTAGTGAATGTATTGAGAAACTAGGAAGTAATTTCAATAGCATTATGGGGAGCTATTTTGTAGAATTCAAGAAGAAAATGAGATTAAGAACTAGAATTCCTAGATCACTAGTGGAGAAGCACTATGAAGAAATCTATTTTCTAGTTGATACGGATAACACATATATCCAGGCTGTGACACCACATACATTTCTGGCGCCCACCATGGGGCAAAACATCCATTTTTGTCATAACATTTGAATTAGTTTTGAAAATCTTGGGATCATGTTTGTACTCTAATTTTGCAGGTAAAATGACACATTTTATCTTTATTTTAGCGTGGAGCAAGTTTGAAAATTCCTTCTATCTTATGTCTATTATTCTCTCAGCACCTTTTAAGCTCTCGTTTTGAGCCAAATTTGACTGCACCATTGCATCCGAAACATCATTTCAATTGAAAATGACTATAAAGATGCCTATACTTGTCAAAAGTTGGATCTGTGGCAAAAACATTTTGCCCAAGGAGGTCGTACAACCTGTTGCATAGAAATCGAGGAAAATTTTGGATTTTCTGATGCAGCCCAAGGCTGATTTTCGAAAAAAAAATTTAAAAAAAAATCTGGAAAAAAAAAATATGAAAAAAATAAACAGATTTTTTTTCACTATGTTAAATTTGACGGTTGTCAAACCGTCATTCCCCATGACCTTCTGTGACAGCTATGAAACCGTCAAATTTAAACTCGCAGGTTGATGATGTCAGCAGGGTTTGAAAAATCTTTAGCCTTCACCATTGAGCTTTTTGAATTTGCAGTTTAACTTGAAACAATCATATCTTGCTCATTTTAGGTCCAAATTGAGTGCAATTTTTTTATTATTTTGGGTAGAATTGTCTGAATATTTCTGGGTTTTTCTTATTTTCTAGATTTTGGTCAAATATTTATCATAAATTGCATGTTTTCATCACTATACCTATCTAATCCTCTATTTTGCAGCTTCCAAAGCCTCGTACAGGCTCATACAGTAACATTTGTTTGTGAAATGTTTTTTGAAAGTGCATAATTTTATATATACTTTTTGAATATGTGATCTATTTTCAGATTTTTGGATTTTGATAATGTGGACTAATCTTTAGCTTTGATTTTCATGTGATTATCTTTTTCGTATAGCCTAATAGTGGTTTGCAAAATTTTATCCAAGAATAACAAAACACAAACTACTCATGAATTAGTTTTTCAGGTTGCCTTTGATCAATAGAACGCAAAACATTGTGGTTGCATCTTGTTTTTGATTTCTTAAAATAGGAACCCACATGCAAGACTTCTTAAAATGAACATTTGTTTGATATTTTGGGGATGAAAATAATTTCAGAAAACTATGCTCTTGCCCTTTTTGGATGATCAGAAATCCAAAAATATTATTGTCATTTTCTTATTCTACTTGAAGTGTCTTCTAGTTTTGTAAATCCAAGGAATTTCATGGACGTATCCTCTCCCCTTACCTTCATGGATCTTGGGTGTAAGAGAAATCCATACAAATCCTTTAGCGTGGCTACCTCCCGAGTTCTTTAACAGAGCCAGTGAGAGTGGATTGCCCAACCGGTAACAGGCTAAAGCCAAGCCCTTCCGAACTGGTATATAAAAAATTTCATTGTTATTAATCTCACAATGGACATGTGTGAATTCATTGTGGCAACCAAAATCTCCTCCAGTACCCTAGTGGTGCGCTAAAGTCCCTACATTGTTAAGGTGAAAACCTTGCTTTGAAAGGATTGGGAGAGCCCCCTTAATTGGGAAAATGACTTGATCACAACCACCTGAACGGATGTCCTTACTACAAAATATTGTTATAGTATCCAAAAACCCTCTATCTGTTGGTGCGGAAGGTCAGAGACCGACTAATATGCCCCACATTTTTATAGCTCTTAGTAGAGACAATAGCCCTTTGGGAATAAATTCCTTTGGGGTTTGAAGCTTGGTGTGCCTGAGAAGTGAGTGCACATGTAAGGAGGAGCCCGTGCCTCCAAGATTCTAAGTTGTCCACTATGAGTAAGTGTAGCTGAACTTTGGTTTAAGTGGGGATTCAATAGATACTACCCTGTCTATCCTAGGATTGTGATGTGTCTGTTCTGGTACTACAAACAATCTCCATGATGTGTTTTGCATGAGTGTTTACTAAAACAACAACAAGAACAACAATCAAATGATCTGGAAAATTATAAACTTTGGATATTTGCCTATCTTGTCTTGTCTAAAAATCTGTTGAAACTCTGTCAAAACTCTGTTGAAACTCTGTCAAATTTCTTTCAAAACTTGTCAAAACTTGGTTTGTCATCAGTCTATCCTACTACATTCAGTCTATATTGAAATTTGCATTGTCATAATGCTTCTTCTAGTTCACATGCAACTGCAATCTATTGTTAGTCTAACCTATCACTATCTTGAAATCTGATGTTGTTACACTTGTCCAATTGACCGAGTCCTTTGTTCAATCTTATCATCTTTGTCTGCACTGTCCTTGTTCTGAGTTGTGAGAGAAGGTTCATTAACCTTGACTCAAGATCAGAGTCTTTTTCTATCTCCTTCTCAGTTAGCCATTTATCTCTTGGTCTCTTTGGTCTTGGACTTGGATAACACTTTAGATATCATCACAGTGTCGGTCAAGGAAACCAACTTATTTATGCCTGTGTGAACTAGAAGTCATTTTAAGGAACTCTGGAAATCTATCACCTTGCTGTCCAATTCTGTATTCTGCTATGAAGGTTCTATCTGAATCTTCACAAATCCATGCTTTCATCAACATCATCACTAGTCTGTCTTTGACTGCAATTTGTTGACAGTCTGACTCATTGCTGTTTCAAAAGCTGACTTTGTTGTGCTAGTCCAAGTGACCCATTATCTATTTCAATCTTATCATCTTTGTCTGCATTTTCCTTATCCTGAGTTGTGAAAGCAGGCTCGTCAACCTTGACTCAAGATCAGAGTCATTGCTACCTCCGTCTTAGTTGGACATTATCTCCATTGTCCTTTGGTCTTGGACTTAATCAACACTTTAGATATCACTTCAGCCCCTGTCATTCAATCAATTGATTTATCATACCTTCTCTTCAATCTTCTAAGCAAGCACATCACATCAATCTTACAATGTCTAAAAGCAAAGAAGAGATTCTTAGGGCAACTTTATTAAAACAACTTCAAACTTTGGAATCTGAACTACAAGGATTAAAGGGGAAAAAGGATACTTCATCCAAAAAATCCTCATTAAGATCAACCTATCCTTTGTTATACGATCAAGATTCTTATATCTCCACACTTCCTTCCAACATGGATAAATCTTGGTATGACAATCGCATCTTTGATCAAGAATAGTTTTATGACAATCCCAACTTTGATCAAGAGAATGTAGAGGAAGCTATGACAACATCAGATGAAATCCTTTTCTATCTGCAAAAGAAGGATATTGCAAGTCAAGAAGTGTCTAATTATCCTTTCGAGAGAATCTTTACTCCTTTGGGACAATCTTATGAATCTGCATTGGCAGAACTTCTTGAGCATGACCTCATCACATTGCCTCAAGCCACATCATGTGGATTCAGATTCTTGAGTAACTATTGTGCATTTTATTGACATAACAAGCATAAAAATTCATATTGCATGGAGTTGAAACATAAAATCCAAGATCTCATAGATGATGGCATAATCAAAGCGGAAAATCCTAATGAATCATCTTTTGAAGATACTAATCTCAAGCATGATCAATATCAGGAATCCATGTCTAGCAATGGTTCATGTTGCCCATTTTTTCCATTTTGTGCAATGGACCTGGTCTGCCCCTTCTTGTTTCCTCTGTCTTGTTTTCAGGTTTCATGTCTAACCCTTGTAAACCCTCAGAACCCTGAAAAAACCCTCAGTCTTTCATGCAAACGATGTAATAAACCCTAAGCCTTGGCTTGTTCTATTTCATCGTTACCTTTTTAAGTCACTTAAGACATGTGCCATAAGTCAAGTTGCTTGATCGCTTTACCAGGATCGAATATGCTTAATCATCTCCCGACTTCGCTTTTGCCTTTGTCGCTTAGTCTCTTTACAAAATGGAATATTCCTTCAGCTTATCAAGACTTGGTGATCTCTCTTTA
>MU226625.1:507189-520977 GCA_018584345.1 Thuja plicata
ATGGCTATTCAGAGTGAACGTAAATGCTGCTATCCACCATCTACCAAATCTGATTTTCAATTTCCAGATCGAGGAGGAACACGAAAATATCCATGAATATCTTTTTGACTCGGTCATTCTCCACCGTATCTTCTCTCTCTTTTCCTCTCTCCTGTGTTTTAGGGTTAGGGTTTCCAGGACCATCCGAAGCTTGTTGCATCCTAAGGGGTCCCAAGATGGTCATAGCCCTATATATGGCAGAAAAGTTGCAATTATAGGGGTTCTTCTTCTTTTGTTCTTGCTGTCTTGTAACTTTTCTGAGTTCCTGACAGAGATAAGAGATTTTGTAACCCAAGGTTGGAAGGTAGTCTCATACTTGTAGTATTTTTTGCTCCTGTATCTATTTCTTTCATCCATCTACTTCTCTTCTGGTTCTATGATAGCTTGCTGTTATCGTAATTACCTTGTGCCTCATTCTATGTAATTCATGTTTATCCTCTTTTGCAATCAATAACTGAGTAGATGTTTTACCCCTTATTGATCGAGCTGATTCTAGTTCATTGTATGTTGTGTCTATTTCGCTTGGATTACTGTATTGTGAAGTTTTCTCTTCCCTTGTAGTAATTTTAGTCTCTGACCTTCACATGTTTGCTAGAATCATGTGGTAGAAGTTGTATTAGTTGAGTTATATGGATGTGTAGTGCAGTTTCAAGGCAGAAGAAAGTAGGCCCTATCTTGGTGTATCACCCTTTCCTTTCAAGTAATTTGGTTTTCTGCATCTCCTTCTCCCTTTTCCTTCCAAGAGATAGTTTTAGGTGCATCCTGATAGTAGAGGAAGCCGGCCTTCTCCAGAGATTCAACCTCATAGTTCAAGTCCCACAGCTTGGAGGTTGATTCCATGTTTCACTAGGTTGCTGTTAGAAAAGCTTTCAGCAAGGGTGCAAACCTAAGTGACAACAGTTCACATATCCCATCTACTTCTTCCATTGTTCCTCCATCTCCTAAAGCTTCCCCATCTCTATCAAGAACAAGCCTAAGGATGACTATTTCTACCCTCAAGGACTACCTCTAAAAGAGATCCAAGCTAATCTACATATGACTGCAAGTCCTTCTCAGGCTTCAAAGATCATCGACCCAAAGCTTCCATGTGCTTCAACGCTTATCATGCCTATTCCAAATGATTGTCCCTCGGCATGTCAAGATTCCCATATGCAGATCAAAACTCCTACCTCATCTTTAGAAGTGGCTCCATGTCAAGAGGAGAATCCACAATGTGAAGAAACATATATTAGTAATGATCAAGATCAAGACACCATCCATCTTTATCCAACAGTTGACTAAAGTCACATACCTCAAGAGTCACATTATGATTCTATCATCCCCTTCCATTCCTTCCTAGAAGAAGCTCTTACATCTCCTATATCTTATCCATCTCCCAAGCTAGATCAAGATATCCTTTCCACCATCTCTAATGAACATATTGAAAATCAAGAGAAAGGTACCCTTTGTACACCATCTAAAGATCCTTGTCAAGATCAGAGCATACCATTGTCTCCTTGTCATACTTCTCCATATCCACCTCAAGAAACCATCATTCCTCTAAATCCCTTGCATAACAATAATTCCTCTCAAGCTTCAGCTGCTCCTATCAAAATTGCTCCTATAAAAGCTACTCATGCTCCTGTTGATATACAGATGAATTCTAAAGAGAAGAGCCTTGGTCATGCATCTCACTCTAAATATGTTGATATGCCTTCCACACCTTATATCCCTCTGTTCAAACGTAAGAATTATCTTTCACTATCCTCTAAATCCATCCTTGGTCCTCATATTCCAAAGCTAAAACTGTCAAACCTGCCATCTATATTGGGTCCTTATGTCCCCCCATCTACAATGCCTATCAATACTAGCTTGTCATCCACTTACCCTATCTCCTATCAAGATCAAAAAAGACATACATCCTTGAATTCTCCCTATCACCCAATCCATATGACCCAATCATATCAACCTTATTTATCCACAATTCCTAAGTCTTTTGGAAGCAATTTGGATGTACAACGAAGAAATCAGCAATACAAGAATCCACCTACATATGAAGATCACTATGTCCCATCTAATCGTCATGTGACTACAAAGAAAAATGAAATATCCAAGAGACCACAAGGGTCCACTAAGCAAATATGTGTTCCTAAATCCATCATGGAAGAATTGCATTCTAAATCCAAGCAAAGAATAAAATCAAAGAAAATGTGGGTTCCTAAATCCATTATGGAAGAATTGTGTTCTAAATCATCCAAAAGAAAAGGAAAATAAAAAGTTGTGTGGATTCCCAAGGCTCTCCAAAAAGACTTGGATACAAAAACAAAATCAAAAGTTATGTGGATTCCCAAGTCTCTCTTAAAAGGCTTGAACAAAAAGGAAAATTTAGAGTTGGCATCCAAGCTTCCAAAGTCTTCCACTTCATCTCTATCTAAACATCTCCCATCTTCTAACTCCATCTTGGGCCCTCGCATACCAAGATCCATATCCACTCATCCATCAATGTCTCAAGCTATTCCATCCACTTTTCCTCCATTTGTCCACTACCCTTCAAGGGGTGTGTCAATGTTGATCTTATCACCATACCCTATCCAATATCCTGCACCTACCTCTTACCCATCTATCTAATATCCTTCCATCCCTCTTATCCAATCCACCACATAAATCCTTGGCTACCATCTTCCTTATCCTCCATATCATCTTCTCTACCATCACCCTATCAACATATTTGAGCATACTTTCAGCGGCCTTGGCCTATCATAAAATATACTTCAAAGGAGCACTATCCAAAGAGCAAGAAGCTTAAGTTCCTCCATAAATCAAAAATTACAAAAAAAAGAAAAAAAAGAAAAAGAAAAAGTGCCTTGGTGAAAACCTAGTAAACAGGCACCTTGGTAGCAAAAGTAAAGATAAATCAATCTGTCCTATGGTGAAAACCACTTCTTGTGGCACCTTGGATAAGTACCATGATGAAAACCTAGAAAATAGGCATCATGCATAATTCCTCCTACTTGCACTCTTCACTTGGGGGAAAGTTCCTTCCATGTAATCCTATCTATCATATCTTACATCCAGCTAGCTCATGAGAATCCATGTTCCTTCTGCTGATCTTGACAAGGTTGAGCCTATCCATGAGCATCATGTATCCTGAAATTCATGATCCCTTCCATCAGCCTATTTACTTTCTCTCATGCATGCTACCCTATCATAATCTTGCTTATCCCAAGCATATCCTTCCTATCTCTATGCATTCCTATCATAATCCAAAACATGCACTTATACCTCCATTACCCCTTATCCCGATTGCGCCATCATAGCTCTATCCTATCTAATTGACCCCTTGGTCTTGATCTAAATGAAGAACAACAAAAATGGAAAATCATTTCTCATAAGTCTCTTGACATTCCACTCCTTTGGACCACATGCTTTTCATGACATCAGTTCATTATCCTATATGCTATCCAACATCGCTCTATGAGCCTACATTGCTATATTATTTTTTCCCTAACTTGGGTAATGTTGAAGAGACTGTCCTTGAGGGTCGCATTCACCCTCTTCATCCATGATTGTCTATTCACCTCATCCATCAGCTTGCTAATCCATCTGTAATGTCCTCCACCTCTCTAGACATTGGGGGAAAACCATTGTGATCTTGCTTGAGATCGAGTAATCTCTAAAAATCTAAAAATTGCAAAATCTCTAAAAAATCTAAAAATTACAAAATCTCTAAAATCTAAAAATCAGAAAATGTCCTGAAAAAATGATCATCTCAGTGAAAACCTAGCAATAGGCACTTTGATGTATCTCCAAAAAAATATATATATTCCAAAAATACAAAAAAATTACAAAATTGAAAAATACAAAAAAAAAAAAGAGAAAAAGAAAAAAGTGCCATTGATGAAAACCTGGCAAACAGGCATCATGGTAGAAAAAAAAGACTTTCTGCCAAGAAGGTGAAAACTTGGTAAACAGGCGCCTCTTGTTCCACATTTCTATATCTATCGCAGCAACACTTGGCTTTACACATTTTCTTTCCTGCTTTGCTTCTTTCCTACTTTCCTTCTTGCATTTTCTTTTCTGCATGCTTTCAGTTTCCCGTCAAGACACCAACTTACATGGATTGAAACTGGTCATACTCTCGGGGCAACCCTCCTGGTCTAGGGGGAACTGTCCTATTACCTTTTGAGGATCTACTTTGCGACAGTCACCAGTGATTCTCACTACGTCTACCTACTGTCACTTAGCTTATACTGAGTTCTCTCTCCTTGGAAATCTCCTTAACATTAGTCACTAGTGGTTCTCACTGTGTCTGCCTACTGATGTCTAGCTATTCCTACGATCTCTTCACTTGATAATCTCTCTCACATAAGTCACCAGTGGTTCTCACTGCGTCTACCTACTGTCATTGTACTATTGAGATTGCTCACATCTGTCACAGTTGGAGTTATACTCAAACGCTCTATCTATTGATACTCGGTCTTGACATTTTTCTGCTGTAGTTTGTACATAGCTTTCAGTCACTTTCGTGACACTCTAGTTCCTTTGTGAACCCTCCTGATTTGACACTGATTTAGCACCATACACCTGCAGGCAATCAAATCTAGTTGTCCTCGCAACATATGTCAAGTCAATCATCATTACTTGGGGGCATGGGTCCCCCATTTGATTGCATCTTTGGTTTGCACCCGAGTAAGTAATCTTGTCACTTTTGTAGGACAACACTCTACTGACACAAACTAGTGTTTTTCAACACCACCATAAACACTATTTTTCAACACTATCTTTGGACAGATTTGTATTTTTCAACACACATCGGATATTGCAACATAAACATCTATCGATAACAATCATACACAATGCACTCACAAGCACAATGGTGTTTTTCAACACCCCTATACACATACATTTCTTTGTATGTGACATACATATTCAAAAAATTTGAAACATGCTGAGCTATGATTGAATCTTTTTGTGTATGTTGTCTGTTCTCATGGACTTCATTGATATTTTCTTTGTCTACTGCTTGTTGGTGTAGTCTCGATGATCTGGCAACGTCAAATAAACAGGGTGTATGTGATAAGAGCTCCCGCACTAAGGTGGGACAACCTCACATCCCTCGATCTTATTTATTGTATGCCATGGTGAGGTCGGTACTATCTCCTTGACTGTTATTTCTCTGTTTGTTTACGCATGACCGTACTCATGGTTATCTTGGCTTTGAATGCCTCGATACTGGTGTACTCTTGCACCATTAACTGGAAACAATGTTCAGGTCATCTTTGCTTTTGTGCCCTGGTGCCTACGTTCATTTCCTACATTTTATCTGATGAAAGTCATATTCATATCGTTATGGTTGCATTGTGGCACCAGTAAGGGTTGTATCGACTTCGATGTTCCAAAAAAAAAAATCTCAATGATGATGATTATAGGATGAGTCTCACAACCATGTCCTAGGTGTTGCATCTAGCATAGGACTGCATTTTTCATTCTAGACTTGCATTGTGGCAGAGATTCGATGCTCACTTCATTGTGTTCTCCTAAATTTGTATACTGAGGGGTTCTTCTTTAGCGTCTTGGCTTCATCACTACTACACAAGTGTTCGATCCTCACTGTCTATCTTGTACAATTGACTTTCTGATGTTGCTTTCTTATCATAATCTTATCTAATCATCATTTCCTCAAATCTTTGACCTTTTTTTCTCAAAAGTTGACTCTGGTCAACTCTAGTCAACCCTAGTCAAACTTGGTCAACCAAACCTAGAAATCATGCTAAATTACTTCTAAATCTTCTAGATTCTTCTGTAATATGTTCTGGGTTCTTCTTGATCTCTGATTCAACATCTATCTGTGATTTCTTGCTATCAATCATCATTATGATGTGTCATCTTTCCATTTCGCTCCCGAGGGGGTAGGATGATTACATCATTGAATCTATTCCAATCAATTTGATCTAATTTTTAAAAGTCCTCATTGCTAGGGGCATCTAATCACTTGGGGCATGTTCAATTTTTTGTACCTCACTGTCAAAATGAGATACTCCATAATCAATAAGGGCATCTTTGTTCCTTACATCTTGTCATCTATTAAGTATTTGAGCAATCTAACTCAAATTCTTGAGGATCAAGCTTCGTTCTGGAGATGATTCTCAAAAACTCATCTATTGGGAATTGGGGCAATCTAACCCTGACTCCTGAGAATCAAGCTCCGTTCTGGAGATAATTCTGAAACTTGATCTAACCAATATCTGGGAAATCTAACCTAGATATTGGGGGACTAAGCTTCGCTCTGGAGATATTCCTAAAAATCTCTATTGATTATCTTTTGGGATAGGTATCGGCGCAATCTAACCCTGACTCTTGAAGGTTGAGCCTCATTCTGGGGATAATCTTGTGAAAGATATCAATCTAACCAGTGTCTGGGTGATCTAACCTAGATATTAGGGGACTAAGCTTCGTTCTGGAGATAGTCCCAAAATCTCTTTTGACTATATTTTTTATGGATAGGTATCGGGACATTCTAACCCTGACTCCTGAAGGTTGAGCCTCATTCTGGGGATAGTCTTTGAAAGATGTCGATCTACTAGGTATCTGGGCAATCTAACCCGGATCCCTGAGGATCAAGCTTCATTCTGGAGATGATTCTCGAAATCTCAATCTATTAGGTATTGGGGCATTCTAACCTGGATCCCTAAGGATCAAGCTTCATTCTGGAGATGACCCTCGAAAAATCTACTTGACCTATGTCTTGACAACCTAACCTATACTTTGGAGAGTCAATCTCTGTCCTGGAGATGGCTCTGAAATCTTCATCAATCGATCTTTACATTAGCAATTTTTGAAATATATTCTTTTGTGCTTCAAGCATCAGACTATTCTTTGAATCAATGCGTTGCTCACACATCAATTCAAAGAGGGCCAAAATGTAACACCCCAAAATTGGCATCTTGCAACCCTAAACAATTTTGTTGCATTTGTCATTCTTCTAGATGATCAAAGTCCTATTGTACTAGGCAATTCTGAGTTTTGACTGACTCTACTCGACCTAAGTGTCAAATATAGAAAATCCTAAATCTATATTAATCATAACATTATATTTAATTCCTAAATATCAATTAGCTAAACAAACCCTATGATTGAATTAATTTAATTAATAAATTCCTAGCACTTTAATTAAATAAAATTCACCCCTTTTAGCTAAAACACATAAAAAGAAATTAAATAATATTTAATTATTAAATAAATATCCTCATTTCAATAATTGAATTTAATTATTCAGATAATTGAGAAATACACATTTATGAGGTCATATTCTATTTATTTAATTAAATATTCTCTCAAAAATCTTCTCTCCTATTCATAAATAGAAGTTTTGAATTAAATGTGCTTCAAAGAGAAAGAAAACAGTTAAAATCATAAATAAAATAGTTAAAATCATAAATAAAATAGTTAAAATCAAAGAAAGAAAACAGTTAAAGCAAAGGGAAAACAATTTATTGTTTTCTTTTGAAGAAAGCTTTCTATTTTAAACTAGCTTTTCTATCTGTTTTATTTCAAGAAGGAAAATTTCTATTCCGATCACCTCTGAGCCTATAAAAGAACTCCCATTCCTCATTCAAACCCTGCTTGGAGAAAATATGCATTGTTAGAATATTGAATTGTTACTACATTTTATCATCTCATTTCTAGTTAAAAGATTTCATTTGCAATAGAATAATTTCAATTTCTTAGAATAATTGCATTGAAATCATGTCTTATATTAATCTTGCATCTTTCAATTCTTAGAATAATCTTGCATTTGCATTGCATTCATGGAGAAAAATCCTTCATTGTTAGATTGGTCTATGGTTGTGAGACTCTCGTTCTAAGAGCTATTTTGAAACCCCATCTAGATAGAAGGCAACATGTCGAATCATATAGGCATGTAGGATGAATAACTCATATTCACTTCTGTATGTGGATGATGAACAAGGACTATGTTGAAGTGTATGGTTGAATAACAAGGCCAATTTTACCACATACATATACAATCTACAATTGTTGATTACAAATCTATTAAAGCTCTCAGAATAACAATATCACCTTAAGTGATTGATGAATACCTTTTCTCTACTTGTCGGTACCCTATGTTCTATTCTTGAAACTGATTTGATTCTTTTTTGTCCTTCTTCATGAATTCTCTTTTTTGGTCTCTAGATGCTCTTCGTGGCTACAATCTTCATTGAAAAACAACTATTCTCAATAGATTGAGCACTTATTTATACAAGTATTTGACCTATCTTAGAATCATGCATTACAATGTTAACTCTTAAATGCAAGGTTTACAACTTGACCTTGATCTTTAGTTTGCATGTTTTAAATTGGTAAAACTCATTAAAAAAATAATAAATACATTGCTTCCTCCGCACATAATGGATTTAAAAACAAATAAAGAAGCTATAAATACAACTTTTGCGGGATGTAACTGACTGTTGGTTCTTGGTCGTCGGGTTGAACTGAAAGTCTGTTGGTGTTCCTTTGTTTGAACTGATGGTCGGGTTCCCTTCATCTGTCAGGTTCCTCTCTGTGTTATTCTGTCAGGTTGCACTATTGTTACTCGTCGGGTTTCCTTTACCTTTTTGTCATTGGATAACACTGAATAGTGTTTGTCGGGTAACCTTGGCGTCGGGTAGTGTTGTGCCCTATCTATCGGTATAGAGTAAACCGATGGTGTAGATCATGTTTTTCTTTGTGTATACTAATGGAAAAATATAATGCCTTCAATCTCCCCCTTTAACATTAGTATCAAAAACTGATATGTGCATAATACTAAAGTGTTTAGTATGTACACCATGTTTATATCCTTGTCATTATATGACTCCCCCTAACTGTGTGCATCGGTATAGTATAAATATATGTACATATATACTATACACTCTTTGTTATTTTCTTTGTATGTACATATTATTCCTTCCTTTTATTTCCCTTTTATTTTACTATACATATTATTTCCTCCTTTTAATAGAGGTGAGTGAACATATCAATTTCCCGCTTTCTTTGATACTTATGACAATAATGTACAACTTGTAATATTCCAAAATTGTGACAAAAATGTGTAACTTAAAATGTGTCAAGTATATGAGAATGGGTTGTCTTGATATCTTTGAGCATTGTTTCCCATTTTTCTTTCACTTTTTCTAGGGGCATGTGCTCTAGCTCTATCCTTGCATGCATATCATAAATGTTGTCTAGGACATACATTTCCAGGCTGGCATTTAAAGTATTTGCCTTTGTCACATGTTGTTGCAGGAGTGAAAGTGTCGGTAAGAGCTGAGCTTGGAGCTCATTTACCTCATCTTTGTACTTTGTCTCTGCAATTTGTATGTTCTATCTCAATTTTTGAGCCTGTTTGATTTGTTCATTGTGCAATTTTATTGCATCTTCATTATTTGTGATACTTTGTGCACTTGACTTAAGATCAACATAAATTTGTGCTATCTTGTCGGTATACTCCTGAGTGAGTTGATCTAGAGTACACAATTTTTGTATTAAGGTAATAGCTTCTAAGATGATTGGTTGAAGTGTGCTTACCAATTCAGATATCTTTACCTTTTTCAGTGCCACTTCCTGGCTCATCTTTTCTTCTATCTTGAACTCATACTTTTGTTTAAGTCTTTCTTCCATAACCTTCTCATCATCGACTATGATCTGAGATGTTATTTCATCTGTGAGTACCACCAATCGATCAAGTATTGGGGTGATCTGATCAATTTATACATCAAGTACTATTTGTTGAAGTATTCCTCTTGCTACTTCCAGTACCTTGGCCTCTTTTGTTGCTTTCTTTAGTTTTTCTTGAATGGCCTTTCTCTCACAGAGTCTTGCATATTTTGTCAACTCAGTTGGATCCAATGTCCTTGGATCACAAACTGGAATCTCAATAATTTCATCCAGTGTTACTGGATTCTTATGCTTTCTCTTCTTCTTCTTTGGGATTTTCGGGGATGCAGATGTATGAACTACCATAGCTAGTTCATTTGTTCTCTCTAAAGTGCTTGGTGAAGGCTTTGAGGAAGATGCTTCTTGTGTTTTCTTCTCGGGTGGCACCTGTCGGTTTTGTGAAGATGTCTCTCCATCAACCTTGGGTGTCTATGTAGATTTTTCTCCTGATTTCTTCTCCTTCTCATCTTGCTTTGCTTCTTTAGCTTTTTTTGTTTGTGTGTCCCCTTTTTCCTTTTGTGTTTCCTCTTTATTTTGATTAGCAGACTTATCTGTCTGATCATCGGTTGTAACTTTTTCTACAGTTGTATCCTCTGTATTATTTGTGGTGTCTTTTGCTTCTCCATCACCCTTGTCCTTGGCTATGCTTGTTTCATTTGTAGTATTACCCTCCAATATATTGATTGTCTCCATTAATACAGGCATGTATTTCTAAGTTGTAGCTTGGGTTGTATCAAGAGTGGTGTCCTCCTCGTTGGTTTGATCTTTTAGAGAAGTGACATCCTCATCTTTTTGTATCTCCTCTACCAGGTTTACTTCTGTTAAGTCCATGACTGATGTGTCATGCACTGTCTCATCAGCAACATTGATTATTGTACCATCTGATGTCTGCAATACTTGTTGTTGTCCTTGATCCTTAAGTGTAATGAATATTACTTCATCTTTCTTCCGTGGATCTTTATCAGAGTCATAGTTGGTGATATATTGGATGTCAAGATCATCCATGACTTTGTCTAAGTTTATGGGTTCATTATCACTTTCAGTATTTTCCAGAGCAATGTGATGAGGACTTGCATTGTATTTCTCCTCCTCTCTATGAGGTGTGTTGGTGAGAATTAATTATTCCTCATGACTTGTTGACTCTGTTGGAAGATCTAGGAGTTGTCTCCATTTTGTTTCAGTCATTGTATCTAGCTCTACAAACTTGTTTTCTAGCACTTTGTATGCTCTTATCTTGGCTAAAAATTTTCCTGAGTGCTTCTTGAGTATTTCTTTGATTTCTTCAACCTTAGATTCGGGAGACACTAGTTTTACAAGTACCCTCTCCCTTGCTTCTCTCTCTGTTTGTAGAGCATATGACCATTGTTGGTATATCCTATTACCCAACTCTTTAGGTAGTTTATTGACAAATTTAGCAGGTGCATATTTGTACTTGATCATTGACTTTATAATTGCCTCTTGTATCTTATTCTGGTCCTCTGGGTTTAGTGTATCCCATTGTTTGATTTTCTTATTAGACATGGTGCTGGATGTAGCAATAGATTCAGCAGCTTCATCAATAGTTTGATTCTTGTAATTCTTCTTTACTACATCTGGCTCATCATCTTTAGTATCTTCTATGTCAGCCTTTGACTTAACCAACCTTTTCCTCTTCTTTGGAGGTGTTGTTTTCACAGTTTGTTGCTTTGTTCTTTTAGCTGGTTGCTTCCTTATATAGGTCCTTACTTGACCTTTCTTAAGAGGTGTGGTATCATTTGTAGTAGTTTGACTCCTTGTCCTCTGCTTCTTTGCAGGAGGTGGAGGTGGAGGTGTATCAGATTCATTTTCCTCAGAATCTAATTTCTATTCTTCTTGTTCATTGCCGATGGTGCCCTGTTCATCGATTTCCTCTGGTTGTTCTTGTTCTTCCTCTGTAACCGATAGAATCTTCTTGAGATTCTTAACCATTTTATCCTTTTTGTTTACAGTCTTCTTTATCTCTAGGCTTCTTTTTATCTTAGATCTGGCCTATTCATAGGTTCCAAACCTTGGTTGCTTGCTGTCAATAGGCTCATTTATTAATGCATCAATTGCACTTGTAGCTTGATCAATATTTATTTCATAATCTAATGGTGCTAACCAAGATTTTCTTGGTACAACTGGTTTGATATGAGTGAAATCAGTATCCACCATAAAGCATATGTCATCCTTATGTTTTCCCACATGTTGTTCAGGAATCCTAGTCCTCTCCATCATCTCTTCCTTGAACTCAAGGAAGTATGCAAACATAACAGATTCAAAATTGTCCCCTAGTGACTTAATCAGTTCACTAATATGATGTGTTACTGGTTTGGTAGTGTCCCATTTTACTTTTCCTACTAAAGGAAAGTACTCTTGAAAATAGAAAAAAGATACACATGATAAGTGAGCCGAACTTACATGTGTTGGTCTTTGTAGACCTGATTGTGATCATGTTCTCATCAAGTTGTTTTAATAGGATCTCACACAGATCCATCTGAATTCCTTTTGTCACTATCTTGTAAGATGTGCTTACTGATGTTGTAGATATGTTGTTCAATCTGTTTTCTTGAAAAATCTTATACCCAATTACACATGCACCAAATTTCAGTTCTTTGTTGGTGATGGTGTTCACTTTTAGACCTTTGTTGTCCCATTTAGCTTTTGTGAGTTTTTCAACTTCTTTCCTGGAGGGATGCTTGTGTGCCCTAGGCTTGTCAGTTATTGGATAACCAGTGAGAGCGTGAAGGACATCCTTGGTGATTTGTTTGGTTTGATCCAACCACAACTTCTGGTCGTGCAATCTGCTAAGTACCAACTTGATCCAGTAGGTCTTGAAGTCCCTCAGGAAATATAGGGCATTAGTTAAACCTTTGACTTCCAAGTGTTTGTGTTCTTCCTTCAGTTTTCCTTCGGCATCATAGAGCCTTATATAATCTTTATCCATCTCAAGATCACCTATCTTAGCAATTTTGCAGTGAATATAAGACCTAACGTCTTCTATGAGCAAAACCCTATGTGGAATTTTTGAAAATGCTCCAGTTTCATAGGGTTTTGATGCGATCTCCGGGCATATCTTGTATTTGGACTCTATACAAGTGCTATTCTTAATCAACTTAACCATATTCTGTTTATCATTCTTCATCTTAGCAGTTCTTTAGGTGGTTGCCATTGTTTTTCAAGTTTTAGGGATTTCTTGAAATTAGGGCTTTCCTAAAAATAATGACAAAGTGCTTTTGGTTCCCTCGGTACTTACTTCAATCTGTGGTAATGGTTAATGACCTGGTTTCTATGTGTTGAATCAAGTTGAGGACACTTCTTTTTGCTCTTCAATCACTCTATTTTTCGCTCTGCTTTCTCTTCAAATCACGATTGCAAAATGAAGTGCTTCTGTAGACTATTTATAGGCTTTTGCCCTACGTCAACAATAAATGCTTCAACGACTTTTCGGGTCATAAAGACAAAGTCCATTGGGAAGACATTTACAATGATCTTCCTTCTGTCATCAATAACAAGTATTCTTTCTGTTTCGGCTTGTCTAGCAGAACTCATCACATCAATCATTCTTACCATCTGGCTCTCTTGACTGATTTGCAGCATCTTTATTTGCTCCGTCAAATGTTGATTGATCTCCTTTAGATTTGTGACGTTCTCTTCTGATGTATCTGATGTATTACTTGCATTTGATGTAGAAGATTCAAAGAAATCTGGAATCTCTTCTTCTTGATAATATTTTTCATTGTTATGGGTTGCCATATATTTCCTCTCATTCAACAGCTCTCTCATCTTGATTCTAGCTTCTTTATACTGTTCAAAGAACATCTGTATCTCAAGCTTTTTATTCTTAATATTCTTATCAAGTTTGTACTTCTCCATTGTATGATTGTTGCTCTTAAGCCTTTAAGCTTTCTAAGAAGAGACTTAGCTCTGATACCAATTGTTGGATTAACGGGAAGTAGTACTGAGAGGGGAGGGGTGAATCAGTACCTCTAAAACTTTTAACACCTTTCACAATTCATCATTAGTAATCATTCATTACTGCATTACCGACCATTACTGTTGTTCTTTCTTATGCAT